>LQRL01061425.1:0-12279 GCA_001703475.1 Hydroides elegans | reverse complement strand
GACAGCAATCACCTTCACAGTCACACCTGTAGGAAATGAATATTTAAAAAGTTATAGTATATTTATTTAATTATTCATTTATTTATTTACGTATTAATTGAAAACAACTATTTATTATACTACAGAATATATTCATTTGAACCACTGATTGTCCATTTAAGATTCAAATCGTTACCAAGCTTGTTCCATAAATTATTATTGCGTCATAAAGGCTTTTTAAAGAACAATCGATTTATTAGTCATAATCGATGTAAAAACCTTCCGTTTTTTATGTAGTTCAGCTTTTGAAATTTTGTATTACTTCACCTCTGAAGAAGGCCGTTTAAGGTGGAAACATGTAAGGTCAATAAAATTTTAATTCTACATCTTTGTTGTGTTATTGCCAGTCATATAAAACTCAAATTTAGTTAATATCATTCAGGGATTCACTGGTTGTATCCTTATTGCAGTGATCCACAGCAAGGGAATAACCCTATTCCTATTTAGAGCAGCTAAATCTACAGTGCTCGGTAGTGCGCCATCGTCAAATAGCAAATATTATAATAGTATATCAGTAATAAATGGATTTTGTGATAGGCTTGTCCTTTCAAAAGTTATTACTAACATCTTATGATTGCTTTTGCAACTTTTTATTTTGTTTTATGAACACGTTTTATGGTGTGATTCGGTGTCATAACGATAAGGGACATATATGTATGTGTAGACCCTCATTGGCTGAATATGCAGAGCGTAAATATATTTATGAACTCAGCAGATACCATTAGATTAAGTGGTTCCTCTTACAATTATCCAAGCTCAAAAGACCTGCGCGTTTTTAACAATTCTTTACCTAGTGACTGTAGGTGTTTCTACCAAAATTATAGGCCTATGTTGGTTGGGTCATTATTAGTGTTATGATGTACAGAGCAGTGTGTTCAAAATTAGAGTGATGCGGGTTTCGAGTGTGTTGCAGTGAATAGCCGCTAGAGGTCTGATCAGAGCATGCGGAAAATGCTGTAAATAGTGTGAATGCAAAGTATTCTATGTCTAATGTGTAATGCCCCTATGAACACTGTATTTGGTAATTTATATTACGATGGTAAACAGTACTTCTGCTGACTTTATCACCATGCTCCTATGCAAAGAGAAACATATAATGTGTGGAAAATTGTGTGTTGTATTTTTTAAATAACATGTATTCATTTGCTATTTCTTAAAAATACCAACAGTCCTGTTTCCATTTTTGTCACTAGCGTCCTGTATATTTGTGTGTACTTGAATATATTAGGTTATACGATAAACTAATCACCATCGTATGCTATCTATTAAGTATTACAGTATGAACGAGTACATTATATCCCTTTTTATAACATTTGGATATAATATGAGTCTATTATGTTAAATACCAGTCTTTAAATAATTAAATAATTGAATAGAGGGCCCGCATTGTGTTTGGTATTCAATGGCTATATAAATGGGAAACAGTATGGATTTATTTTCATTATATATGTAATCATGATCGAAATATTAAGAAATATTCAGACTCATATGTGTTTAAGTCCGGAATTATCGCAATTGATACTCCTGTTTCATATCAAGTTGAATTATATTATTATGTTTTGTCTAGAATAAAGCACAAACAAACAATAAAATATGTTAAAAGGCAGTAGAATGATTGATTCGACTACATTATGTGATTATGAGGATGCTGTGGATATTACTAAGCCTTTTTTTCAATTCAACCTATGACTGTTATCGGGTTCAAACATCATTTATTTTAATCATTATTTCAAAAGCACGCTTTTGCAAATACTAAGGTTAATACAAATATGGAGTGGTATAAAATGGATGCATTGAAACTTAAGGTTGATTTAGGTCTTTGCATTTTAGGCGCATTTACTGCCCTATTTGGTATAACTGGAAATATATTAGCCTTTAGGGGATTCAGCAAACAACCAAAAAGGACTTCAACATCATTTTTGTTTCAAGCATTGACCGTCACAGATACAATCGTTATTTTGACTAAATATCCAATCATTCTATTAATTCTTTGTTTGCATTTAGATGTGTTAACTGATTATGTGATTTTTGACTTGCTTGTTGATATCTGGATTTGTTTTTCACAAATTGCTGTTCTGTCATCGAATGGTGTAACAATAGTGTTGACAGTAACCAGATTAATTGCTGTCTGTTTTCCACTTAAGGCTACGAAACTGTGCTCGAAAACAAATGTGCGCTATTATCTTGTTGCAACAATAACTGTTTCGATAGTCATCATTTTACCACTTGTTTATACTAGACTTGCGAATCATCAAATAATGAAAATAAAAAATTATGCTGGACTTATTACATACAAGAAAAATGTACAACAAACTATGTTTTGCATCATGCCTCTTCTTATTGTCACAACTATTACAATATTGCTCACAATTCAACTGAAAATCATTGCACGACGCCGCTCAATAATGTTGCGAGCCAACCAATCAAAGAGCAATGCGACCAAAGTACTCATAGTTGTTAATATCGTGTTTATATTATGTACTCTGTCATGGCCTTTGATTGCTATTTTGATACGAATAGGACGAGGAGACATTGCATATATAATTAGTGATATTCTGACTTTTTCCCATATTGTAAACTCAAGTGTGAATTTTCTTATTTACATGACATTAAGTAGGCAATATCGAAAGGTGGTTATGCAGAATAGTCGATGCCTTCGCAGACAATCCGATGGTGTTGACAATCAAGGAGAAAACGCAATAATTAATAACATGCAAACGCATCTATAACGTTCAAATTTTACCAATGTTAACTTTAATGCTAACAATTTGTAAAGATGCATATTTATTACGGAAACATACAGCATAACAAAAACGTATATGTGCAATTGTGATTAAATAGTTGAACGATAACATTCATTTTTACTCTTAATAATAAACTGATTTGCACGGTTGTAACTCGTTTTATTATTTTGAATTATCCTAACCATACTATGGCGCTATTGTTTTGTCTACATGACTTTAAGTAAGCAATATGGTGGTAATGCAGATTAGTCGATATCATTGCAGACAACCCGATGGTACAGAGAGCCAAAAGGAAAATACGATAATTAATAACATTCAAACTCATCTTTAGTGTTCAAATTTCAATGACAATATGTATTTTCATACTAACAATTTGAAAAAATGAATAGTTATCAAACAATCAAAGAATGGAGTATAGTATATGCATAAGTGTGCAGAAATAGTGAAATGGTAATGTTCGCATGTTTAGGTCATCATATCCATATCGGGTCAATAAGGTATTCATGTTTACTGAAAACTAATTAACAAATGATAAATATATAATTAATTAACAGTTTAGGTTTTAAATTTTTGTTTCGGCTGTAGAGCAATGAACTATTAAGCACTACTTTACATTTATATTCAGCAAAATGTGTCCCATTGATCGGACTGGAACCCGGGACCTCCGGTTCCGTAGCGAACTTAAACGAATTACGCTTATCGAGGCGTACGCTTGCGTGCACTATTGTTGCGAGGCTAGGGCGTAGAAATCGGCCATCAGGCTGTCTAAGGCATGTACGGACATTTGTTTTTCATTGATTGCAAACTTATTCTTCGGATTTACCAACGGTTCACTTCACGTGAGTTTTCTATCAATCTCGTGCGTCGAAATAACCAAAAAATAAGCGAAACGTAATTTTCAAAAGTGTTATAAACCCATCCATGGAGCATTAGAAAACCAGTGAAGGCAGCATTTGACATATTCAAACTGTTTTTAAAACAAATATTCCAAAGCTGGCACTTCCGGTGCCTTGGGTCGGGCCATTCGCGAAGCACTTTTATTAACTCAAGCTACCGCAGCAGCTGGCTTGAATTATTGCATATGCTACTTAAGAGTTCAAATGTACCAATTGCCTGTTAAAATTATGGCTAGATAATTCAAATATTCATGGAAATGCATGTTACAGGGTTTGTTACTCGTTAGTTCGATCGTTCATGTTCAAGAGTTCGCCAAATCGTCAATAGCAAATATAGAGTAGTAAAATCTCATTAAATAAACTCACATTATGTTTAATTTGGTACATAATGGATAAAAATCGATCAACTACTTTTTGAATTACAGCAGTTTGAACAACCGGACACTTCTTTTGTTGTCGAGTATATGATGCTCAGCTCGCGACCTATCAGAACGCTTGTTGCAACCCTATCATATGAAACTGTTTTATATTGTTTTATAAACTAAAAATAATATAATTCATTATAAAACTAAAGTTTGGGATCATTGTCCGGAGACTTTATGTCTTTTGGTGCATTTTGATGACTTTATGTCCAGGAACATAAGGATTGGGATTATGTCCTATGTTGCCCAAATAGGTAACTTTTGTCTTGGGACTTTTTGACCGGATACCGCCTTTTTAAAAAAAGTGTGATGTATTGCAATGTGATGACAATATGGGAGATGTATGTATGTGCAGACCCTCATTGGCTCAATATGCTGATTCTAAATATATCAGAACCCAGTGGATACATACCATTAAATAGTCCCTTTTAATGCCCGCGTGTTTTTTACCAGCATCATCGCCATTACATACTTTGAGACCTTGAGGTGTTTTGCCTAAAATAGAAGCCTACGTTGGTTGTGTCATTACTAGTGTTTCTTATGGTGTACCGATCATCACGTTGAAAGTGCGGGTAACAGTTTTTTAAGATAAAATATGACATGGGGTTACAGTGACCTATAACTAGACCATTCAATATAATTAATCATTATGAGATTTGTAGCGTGCATGTAGCATGTCCTTATGAATGCTGTCTTTAATTGTTTGATTTAGGGTCGATTTTTGTCCTAGTTCTTGGGATTCTAGGATTATAAAATCCTAAGCACATGCTTACATTGTAATGATTTTCCCTATACAAAAAAACTTCAAAATCATTGTTACATGTTTGAAAATAGCGATTTGCATATTTGGGTCTATTTGAATATATTGACAAAAATATCATTTGTTTGCTATTTATTGAGTCAGTGTGAATACAGTGGAATACAGTGCGGAATGTTGAAAATGAACTTTGATAATTATTGAATAAAGAATTATTGAGTGGCACTCAATCCATAGCATGATTTGGTTCAATTATGCTTACAATGGTTCACTTGGTCACCAAACATAATTATATGTAGTAGTTTAATGAAAGTGAGACATAATAGGTAAATGGTCAAAATCGTTAATACCAAAGCAACATACATATTTGATGTAAACCAACATTTTATTGATCATATCAATGTAGAGTCTGCAGCAATGTCACATCATTGTGTAATATTATGTGTCTAACTAATTTAAAACGTTTATCGAATCTTCCGGGACCTATTTAAATAAAAGTAATCTTATATACCTAAAACACTCCTGTCAGCATTTATTATTCAGTATTTTTTTATAATGTAAGATATTCGTGATTTAAATAGCCTACATAAAAGACCCCGCGTGTGTGTTTGTCAATTAAGAAATCAACAGACGTACATTTTTGCGTTAATCAAATGAATAAGATTTAAAATGATAAAATGAGTTACAAATGTGCAATTCTAAGTCTTATTAAGAGTAAACTAAAACTTGAATAAATGAGAGCATTCACATACATAATCGCGATTTCAAAAACACTTGAATCAATTGTTCGATTATATGAAGGGTACCCCACGACACATTTTTCAAAAAGCTGTTAAATTACCTTAAAACAACATTACAAGTATGAAAAAACATCAAAATAATGGTTTTTGAACTTTAATATCGTGCAAAAAGGTGTTCCTTTTTACCAAGCCAGCTGGGCTGTTCCCCCTTTTTTAGCCAGCTTGGAACAGAAAAGGAACACCTTTTGCGAAAATTGAAACGTTGAATATATCTAAAATACCTATCATATATTGCAAATAACAGTTTATTATACAATTGCAAGCAGGCTTAATCAAGTTTGAAATAATTATTCTCATAACTTATTACGAAAATGAGGAAATTATCTAAAAAGGTGTTCCTTAATCTGCTAAAATCTCCAAGCTAGAATGCATTTGCTAAAAATTTCCAAGCCAGCTGGAACTTAGTGGGGAACAGCTTTTTTGGGGAACAGCTCGTGGGGTACTCTTCTTATATGTTTCTATTATAACTTTTCAACTTTTTTATTAACAAATCATCAATCTAAAAACATACATGTTCAGTGAAAATTGAACGCTAAATATGAGTTTCTCTGTTATTTACAGCTTCTTGTTCCCCTTAGATGTTTGTACGAATATTGTGTCTTATGTTGGCACCATTAGGCTGTCTCCGCAAACATCGACAGTTCTGTGTGACCACCATGCGATAGTGCTTGCTTAATGTCATGTAGATTAGACAGTTTACACTCGAGTTCAGCATATGAAAGAAAGGCATAGTAGCACTAACAATCCATGAGATATATAATAATCCATAGAGCTGCAAAGTGTAACGCAAAGGCCATGGCAGGGTACATACAACAAATACAATATTTACAGCTATGAGTACTTTGGTTGCATTGGGTTTTGGTTGATTTGCTCGCATCATTGTTGAGCGGTGATGTTCAAAACTTTTCAATTTAATTATAAGTACTATTGTAATCGTTGTGATAATTGTAAGAGGCATAACACAAAACATACTTGGTTCAACAAACTTAATGCATATTATAAAATGAACAGGTAATTGCATTTTTATTATTACATTTATTTGATACAGTAGAGAGGGCACATAAGAAGCTATGGAAATAACTATTGTTGTAACCAGATAATATCGCACTCTTGTTGTCGAACATAGTTTTGAAGTTTTAAGCGGAAACGATACAGCAATCAACCTTGTAACTGTCAACAATATTGTAACACCATTCGATGACAAAATTGCAATTCTTGAACATGCAATACAAATGTCCCACAACATGTAAAAAGAACCATCATCAATAGGCACCGTGCAACGATAATCGTTACACATATGAAATAAGGCGAGCGGATATGACGTCAAAAGAACGAATGTATCTGCCACTGCCAACGCTTGAAACCGAAATGATGTTGATGTCTTTTTAGTTTGTTTCTGGAATCCCCTAAAGGATATTATATTTCCAATTATACCAAATAGGCCCAAGGTTCTACCAAACAGAACCTATGATGGCAGTTGTTATATGAATGATATTTCTCAATCCATGAAATTGTTCATAACCCAGAGTCATCTTTTTATCCAACTTCTAACTTTATGAATAAGCGAATTTAGTCCGACCCCTTACACAATCGACGGTTCAAGCATATTAAGGTCCTGTAAAGTTCACAGCATTTGTATATCACATAATACAGTTGTATTGGTCATTGGATATCTTACATTGTCTTTTTCTAGTTGTTTGTGCTTGATTTGTTTGTTTGTACAATATTTTTCTATGGATCATTCATGTTGAAATAAAACAGTTAAAATTAATTAAGATATATCCTGATGTTGGATATCGTTATTGCAACTCATACAAAATTGATAACACATTTAAGGAAAATTCATGTATACTGTTCGCACTTATATAGCTAGTGATATTCATAAAAATACGGGTCCTCCATTCAAATCTTAATTATTTCAAAAATTGATAGAAAAAATAAACTGCTTATGTTTGCTGGTGCAATGATACGCGATATAATTATGTAATAGGGCAGTTTAACACACTTCAACAATAACCCATTAAACAAAAATAAACAATTTAATTGGAAAAGTAATGTCACCTTCATAATTGCTATATTGTAAAATCCTTCTCATATGAGCTCAAAATGACGTATCCAAATCACGGAGGCAGATTGCCTCATCCCCTACCTCAAATACTCATATATCTAATGAGCAAAGCACGGGGGCAGATTGCCTCATCCCCTACCTCAAATACTCATATATCTAATGAGCATTTGAAATGCTCATTGAACACATATAAAAATATATTAATGTTGCTTTGATATTAGGTTGATTATTATATTGATGATGTATGAAAGTGCTTGAATTCGATCCGCCACAGGGATCTAACAGTAGTGACATCATCCAATCGCATGGCTTTTTTTCCATTTTTATGCCCATTATGGGCAACTACATGTCACATTTGTTCTGATTAATGATGATGATTTAAGACTTCTATTGGGGGATATACGCACGACATTCATCACTGGATGACCGATAATTGTCTCAAACTCAACGACGATAAAACTAGGGTTTTCATAATATTGAAAATGATATTAAAATAATATGAAAACTTAGATAGCGGTTAACCAAGAGTGTCTTAAAGCGCTTAACAATACAATTCACTACAAAATAAGTTGTCATAACGCCCACGCATAAATGTCAAGGAACCACTATTGCCAAGTTCAACATAAGTAATACAAATGTGTCCACTTCAGGCTTCGAACATTTAGGTGTGTTATTCGGGAAAAACATAATGTCGAATAAACACATCACAACAACATGTCGCGTGAGATTCTTACAATTAAGAACATCTTATAGTATACGCCAATACATTACAACCAAGGCCTATGAAACTCTCATCCACGCACAACTATCATTACAGTTAAACTATGCCAATTATCTGTCGTTTGGCCTGCAGTGCAAGCTGTTTGATTACATAATCCTTGCGTTCTCTATTGGCTATCGATCTTCCAAAGAATAGATGTCTAATAATGACTTTCAAGATCTTTCAAGGCCTAGCGCTAACATATTTTAAGAATAAGTACAATATAGACAGAACAGCAGGTGTTTAATACCAGTGGCAAACCGTGATTCAGTAGTACTTGAACTTAAAATAAAGAATTTGCAACTTTGAAATATACACCACTGTTGTTTAATCTCAGATAGCCTCTTTATTATCTGCAATCTTTTCGTTAACGAAAAATTGCAGGTATTGCGATCGCTTCACTTTTTAGGCACATCGACCCCCTAAGTTTTGCAATACCTTTTTCTATATGTTAAAAACGTAATAACACTATAAAATATATATGAGTATATTGCTTATACATTCAATATGGAGAAAAGTCATCATCTCTTGAAATTTATGAATTTAGTTTTGTCCCACTGAAAACCACTATAAAGCGCTCTCGCGCTGTGATTCGTACGCGATCAATTAAACGTAATAAAGGGGCGGAGCTTTGAATATAAGTGACGGCACTCTATTGATGCAGGGTTGTGCATGAACAGCTGCGCTTGCTAAATATACCACTGTGACTCATAATCAATAAACACCGTGTCGAGTGGAGATGCAGACCGCAAAAACATAATAAATCAAGATTGAAAATTGAATATTTACTAAAATTATCATTTATATCTCTTATATCCCAAAACATATAAATCTCTTTCGATAATAAGGAATAAACGAAACAAAGTCTTCGATTGCTTTCCACTTATATGATCATTTAAACATAAGATCGAATTATAATACTGTGTTATATATAATAAAAAGAGCACCTCACGAACTGTTCCCAAAAAATATGTTCCCCATCAAATTCTGACCTGGAATTTTTTAGAAAATAATTCAATCTTAGAGAATGGAGGGGTTTGAGGAACACCATTTTGATTTTTAAAAAATCGCAATAATAAGTGATAGCGATTGTTTTGAAATTTAATAAACTTGCTTGAATTTATTAATTAACTGCCATTTGCATGATATGATAGGTAATTTGCTTCCATTTTAACATTTCAGTTTTCGCAAAAGGTGTTCCTTTTCAGACCAAGCTGGATAGAAAAGGTGAAATAGCCCAGCTGGCTTGGAAAAATAATAAACTCCTTTTAAATGTTTAAACAATTAATTTGTCGCAGTTGGATGTCCTTCATATAATTCTACCCATAAAAAAGACATGGTTTTAAATTGTATAATTGGTTGTCTGAATTAATACTTGTTTTAATAAAAAAATCAAAGAAACTTTTAATTTTGTCATATAGAAAATAATTTTGAAAAATAGAGAGGAAAAGATTGCAGATAAATTATGCTCTACGAGTACCAATATCATCTAGTTTATGAATAAAAACTAACGCAATTTCACATAAATCTGTAAGAGATATAAAGCCTCAATAGGATATAAAAATAGTTAATACCCGTGGGATATTTTTTGATATATATGAAAAATACCTAGTCGTTGTTGGCCGCGTTTAGCTTTATGTGCGATGTGATTTTTCTTTTTCGCAATCAAGCATTTGGAACACGGAAATGTTAAATTGTCTGCTGTAACAAGAAATATGTATTTTATAACACGTTTCTAAGCAGGTTTAAACAATTTTACGATAGTTTTATGCACACATACAGGAAATATAGAATCTTGTTTTAATATTGTTTATTTTAGCAAATTTGTGTTAACTTGTTCCAAACCAAATACGCTCCTTTTCCTGCCACATTGAAACCTGAATTGAACTATTGATTCTGACCAAGTAACCAAGCATAAACACATCGATGTATATCGATGTATATTTGTCGTGATTTTGTTTCCAAATTGTGTTTTCTTTCATTATTCAGTATCAAAATCGAAAAATAATTTTTATAAATGCTCACGCTAGAGGCCATTTTCCTATTTTGCAAACCAGGCTTTGATCGAATGGGAAAAACAGTTTACTGAGTGTTGTGCGTTCATGTACAAATACCTTAACGCCTCATATTTCTTAGCGTATCTTCATTGATGTAGGTTTTGCAATGTTAATTCAATTATATTTTGAAATAACACCTGATATGTTTTCATGGAAATCTTATGGGTGATTGTTAAAACTATTTTCGATAATTTTCAAATTAAATTGTCCACATGATACGTATAACCAATGCTCAATTATCAAACAAGTATATTTTCATGACGAACTGAATGCGATCAACTTATACACTTTCATTTATTGTATCATACAATACATGTATTTCAAACCATTGACCGAACTTTGTTTGGATGATATGAATGAATATATCACATTCAACATAAGTTATCATTGTTGTCGAATCCAACTGCCAGCTTTTAAGGAATGAATCATGAATATATAGCAGCTGGCCAAAAAGAGAAAAAACGGGTATCAATACGTATTAAAAACCTATTTGTTTGGTTTCAAAATAGCAACAAAAACACGTTTTCGAAAGTGGACAAAAAAACTACTATTCATGTTTCTCACAACGTGAAAACACGAACCCGAAAACCAATTTTAAACGTTTAAAATTGGTTTTCTTGTTTACTGGGTCTACTGTTAACAATGGGAGAAGGAGCAAGTAGAGTTTTGAAACATGAGCCGTCAGGTTACCTAAAATAATAATATAATAATATAATAGAGTATTTAGGGTGCCGATATCTATATAAATATTCTTCGACACCTTACAATTATAAAACATAAACTACTATGAGTTATAAATTAATTGACTGGTAACATTTAGATACTTATTAATGGAATTACATGATAATACTAAAACATTGACTATAATACTACATGACTATACTTCTGCGACAGTAAATAAAATTAAATGACTAGTAATTATGCAACAGTATAAGTACATAGCGACTAGCAATCATATGAGATCCTGAATAAAAATGTTTTTAATTCTCGTTTAAACTTTTCAAATTCTGTAATTGTTCTGAGGTGTTCAGGCAATTTGTTCCATTCAGTAGGTGCTCCTATCTTGAATGAGCGCTTCCCATACGTCGTTGTCTTGTATTTCGGTAGTACCAAGAGTGTTTGTCTATTTTTAAGGCGCAAAGTCCGCTTTGGTTCATAGACTTGGACGAGTTCGCAAACGTAGCTAGGGGCTATTCCATGGATTGCTTTGAAAGTAAGCACAATGAGTTTATACAGAATACGTTGTTCAACTCTAAGCCAGTGCAGAGACTTTAAAACCGGGGTTATATGATCGAATTTACGTCGTTTTGATACAATACGCGCAGCGATGTTTTGGATCTTTTGTAGTCTATCAATCTGCGTTCTCGGTAGCCCATACAGAAGGCAGTTGGAGTAGTCCATTCGGGAGCTAATTAAAGCGTGAATCAACGTTTCGCACGAGAATTGGTCTATGTATTGACGTATCCGTGATATATTCAGTAGATGGAGCATACATGATTTCACAACAGATGTAACATGGGCATGCATGTCAAGGTGTTTGTCAAATATCGCGCCAATGTTTCTCGCGCTAGTTGAGGTTTGCACTTCGCTGTCTCCGATTTGGATTGTATCCACTCGCACGCCGTTCGATCTATGCCCAGGGGTAATGAGGACCACTTCCGTTTTTGAATCGTTTAGTTTTAACATATTGCGGGTCATCCATTGTTTAATATCCAATGTACATTGACGAATTGTGG
>LQRL01061423.1:0-33881 GCA_001703475.1 Hydroides elegans | reverse complement strand
ACGGATCCATGTTACACAACAAAATAAATTGACGCAGACGCAGACGCAAGCGCAGACGCAAACGCAGACGCAGACGGACATATGGAGCACTAGCTTTAACATCCTCATTTGAAACGCTTCTAGGTCAATCAACTGAGAAAATGTGAAAAATGTAATAAAACCTCCACAATCACACCTTGCAGCCAGCGGAGTGCTCAAGGCCGCATTGGAGAAAAGTCAATTAGGATCTATTGCATCCATTTGTGAGCGATTTATAGCCTGTGGATTGTGTCATCAGAGTGAAGTTATATTTAGTCATAAAACTTAAAACGTCGTAAAACGCATCACTTTGTTGCGATGGGGCGTTATGCCCGTTGGAAAATGTATTTAAGAATAAATCAACCTATCTGTTGAACCCTTGACAATTGTTTTGAAAACCAGTACCTGAAGCCATCTTAAAAAGACCAGAAATACAAAATTCTTTTCGCGGGCGTTGAATGAATGTTGCGCTGACCCTATTCGAACGCAACACACACGTTCGTCCGATATCTAGACACAAAACGACGTCAATACGAACGCAAAACAAACGTTCATCCGATATCCATACGAAGAACTTCCACGTGAGCCCAACATATTACACCCTATCCACGTCACGTGCGTACGAAAGCAAGCAGCGCCTTCTGATTGATTCTTTCCTATTTGGAAGGTAAGTCACATGGGTTTGACACATTTTTTGCCACACCGGAATGATAAAGACACCCGTCTTGCATGAACACCCTTCATTTGCTTCCCTCATTCACTGTTGACGTCGACGTGTCAACGATTTTCCTGAATGTAATTGGATCGCAATTCAATTACCTTCATCTCGCCATGTTTACTCTGTCAAAACAGGTTTTCGAAAATTGTTGATAACATGCAACACCATTCCAAGCACGAATCAATGCCAAGAGTTCACCAACCAGAGGGGATTAGTTCCAAGAAAAAATGGCAGGTAGATAATTTTGTTTATGAGACATCACTAAGGATCTGAACACACTGGAAGCTTGTTTGAGATTCTCCCTACAACAAAACGTATTGTCTCCCAATGTATTGGACCACGGGTATTCAAAAACGCACATCAACGCTTAGCTGTGTTTTAAAAATATCGTTTTAAAAGCTGCTCGCGTTTTTGTTTTGGTTCGCCATAAACAATATATCGAAAAACACAGGCGGTTATGAAACAAAAGCCTGAAAAAAAGTTGTTGATATGACCAGGCCATGCCCGTGTGGATTTTGTAACAAGAAATCGCTGCGAAATTCAATAAAATTATGGTAAATAGAATATACAATGCGGGGCATTCAACGATTTACTTTTATGATTTGCATCAAAATGTTTATTCTGAAGTTGCAAGCAAGAAAGCCAGAAAAGCTATTGCAATCAAATAAGAAATTCCTACCAGAATAAATATTTAAATAAATCAAATGTTTGTAATCGAATTCTCTCATATATTCGCTTACAGAGACTAAATTTAGAAAAATCTGCATTGGTTGATATATTTACAAACATAATCCTAGAATAAAATAATCGTTTCAAAAAAATCTTTGTTCTGTTCTGAAAAAGTTGCAAGCAAGGAAGAACTGCTGCAAGAATAAACATTTACCCGAGTAAATCGTTGAGTGCCCTCGTAAATTGATGGCTGATCACTTTTTTATTGGAATATAGCACCTATCGCAAAAAGATTTACTCTAGCTGGACCGCACCCTAATCAAGATTGTTCTTATAAAGGCTATACCACATTGAGCGTATTGCGTACTGCGTATTACGCACAAGAAAATGGATCACATGTGTTCTTATGGAGGTTACTACATTGCTGCGAAATTCGTTGGACGAATTTCGCTGCGAATCTTTCGATCGCTCAGGACCCATTTTTCTGTGCGAATCTTTTGCTGCGTACAAAATGGGTCACTATGTTTTATACGAGAGTTACTACATTGCTGCGAAATTCGCATGCGAATCTTTTAAAATCCCATACTTATTCTGTTGGAATTTATTATATTTGTGTGTTAAAATTATAAAATATTTGATATCCATATATTTGTCCATGAAATAAAAGTACAAATCTGTAGGTTTATCGACCAAGTTAATTTCTAATTGTTAATCTTTTAAAAAAAAACTGTTAATATTAAAGAACCTTAAACACGCTCCCTTGCATACCATTAAACAGTTCACAAAACTTTAAACATGTACTTTTGTATATCATGCTATATTCATGTTTTCAAAAAGCATGTGATACTATTTTAGCATCCATGACACCAAGGTTTCCAGATGTAATTCGATAGTTAAATAATACACGGAACAGACTTGGGATGGTTGTTGCTTAAAGTAACAAATGGGAACATAATCTAACACAACAACTATTTATACATTATAATGAACTATATAATGAAACTAAAAAAACTAGTCGATTAATTATTTTATTGTATATATGATATCGAATATGGACAATGTTCATTTTAAAAAAAAATTCACATTGAACATATCTTGGACCATTGTTTATGAATAAGTTTCGATAAACCATACATATATGTTGATATTGAACTAAAAAAAAGGGAAAATACAAGATTTCTAGAGGTTTTGCAATGTTCGCAGAGCGAAATTCGCAGCAATATGGTATAGGTAAAATTCGTACGCACGAGTCGTTCGCATGCGAAATTCGCATGCGTACTCAATGTGGTACAGCCTTAAAACTAATCTTTTTTTTCGACAATTTTGACAAGAATTAGTATCAATCAAATTATAATATTGGAAGAGAGGGCAAAATTCGGGTTTAAATGTATTCCTTAGACAAACCGCAGTTTTAGAATGCATGAAAAATAAACATTTTATATTAAGTAACGCAATTACTTGTATACGTTTATCATAGTAAACCAGATGCCAATTATTATAATTATGAAACGTGAATGCAGTTTAACAAGCTTCTACCTTTATATATCAAAGAAGAATACAGTCCTTATTTCCATTGAAATATCTGACCGTAAAAACCACAAAATAAACAACAACATCAAGAACAAGAACAACAACACAAATGCCAAACACAATTCACAATCCTATAACTCACCTATCGTTCCCAACAATATAATCAGAATGAACAATATCGGTACAATGATCCTCCATAATACCAAAATCGCGCGGTATCGGCTCGCGGTCAAATCATTCAAAACCTCCAACATAAACTGTTCATGCGCCTGTGGCAGCTCCACAAAGAGATTTCGCGAGATTTCCATCACTTTCTCTTGCGATGCGTTGCTCAATTGGAATCCGTTGGTGTCGTTCGGGTTTTGGATCCAGGTCAGGATCGAATGGCCGAAGTCACTTCCGGAAACGATGCCAGAAAATCCGGTAAAATTGGCACCAACCATTATTAGTTGAACTTGATGTATTTTTTAGATAAACAGTGTTTCGTAAATTATTGATTTTATATATAATATTGAATTAAGTTTATTCTAGTGTTTGTTTTCAACTTTTTAAATCAGATTATGAGGCATGGTGCCGTGATATTATCTCATTGGAAAAATAGTCATATTTCAGAGAATATGTTTATATTTTGTCATATTTTCTATTAATCCATGAACGTATAAACCGATTTAATATATTTGTTATTATAAAGCACTCCTTTTTAATTATAATTGATTAATTTTGTCCAGTAAAAATGGCAGTATTTCTAATTCCATTTAATCATTCCACCATCTTTTTAGTAGTAGTATTTCATTAGAAGTCTACACATGCCCTTTTATAGAAAAACAACAATCCTGAAAAACAACCCTTAATTTCTAATTCTTGACTGGTCGCCGCAGAAAAAAAAACCTACGATTTTTTAAAGATCCTGGTAAAAAATCCCTTTTTGTTTTTGCGACGTCAATGAAGTAATTCCATACTTGTCACAAAGAAACACTTTGCTTGTCTGATAAGTGAGACGAGATAGTTGCGACTTTATAAGGCTTACCTCCCTCCCTCTCAGGGGCAATATGGAAGGAGCAATGCCTCACAACGCAACTAATAGTTTACGAATGAGATGAAGGTTTGAGAAGAGTTTAATGACGTTTGTGATTCGACTAAAGCATGGGTCTGTTTTTAACTAAAGACTACGGATGTGGTTACATCTGCATTTAAACGCTCTTTTAAAGCAATTTTTTTTAGTTTTCCATATGGAAAACCACTTCAAAAGCTGTGTTTAAAACGATCGACAGCCTTGTTAGAATAAGTCTGATAAGTTATACAGAAATAAATGTGTTGCAGAAATAAATGTGCTTCCGATGTGGCCAGGTCCTTAAAGTGACTGAATATATAAATACATGAGGAATAACTATAACATAATCCAATATAATTTGCTTTACTCATATTGCAATTTTTCGGTTACCATAAACGAGGTGATCGATTCTCGGCACCAGCCTACACATCTGAATGAAGGAAAACTACTGGATAAGCGTTGAACTCCAACGTCATATTCGAAGCATCATTTAAAAGATTGGCGTAATCAGTTCATTTGCATAGTTTTAAACTAAAAAGTAAGCAAAACGATATAAGGATTTCATACTTTATTCACATTTCTTACGAACCAATTCTTTAACAACACACTGATTCATTGACAACAAAACTGGAATGACAAAAATATATCGCACAAAACTTCACTTGATCAAAACGATACACTTTTGATTTAAGAAATAACAACAAATGAATATAACAATATGGAGTAAGTGATTCGGCAAACAAGGAATACAATAATTTAATAACATATATTGAGGCTAACAGGCATTTTTATCCATATCCTACCATGGTATTTTCGGTTCCGAGTAAACACAAACTATTTTAACCCATACCAAATGTTGTCATTTTTTTTATAAATTTCATATTTTTCATACACCGTATAATCAAAATAAATACACAATACACACTTCAAGAATAATAATGAGGTTAAGTCACTACTGATATTATTAATGTGATAATTGACAGGGTTGAATTGCTCTCAAAATATGGCAGCATTGTATGACTTTAACATTAATTAATAGGAAATTAAAACATTACATATAAACACGAGTACGAACAGTAAACATCAACCAACAAATACACATATAACAGCACTTCTCCACATTTTACATACATTAAACAAACGTTTGCAAGAGATTTTTAGTAATACTAGAGTGTACAATAATCAACTACAGATGCATATTAAGTCTTATATTTGCATTATGATGTAGCGGTTTATATCACAAAATGCCACTGAACGATATTAAAGTCTTGTAACAACTATATAACATAATTAAATACATGATTCATCCTTTAATAAATTGCATATCTAACCACGCACATAACTTAACACTAACACTGCTGTAACATCAATTGATTTAACATCATAGTGAATTATGATCATGTTTGCTAAAACACAAAGAAATTGCACTCTTAAAAGTATTAGCACTTCCGATAAAAATCAACCAGTACTCATGCAAGAGCGAGTTTTTATTGATGATAGTGTCTCCCTATTTAGTGACACAATGAAATAATATTTAAAACTGAAAATTCATCATCACTTCCCATTCATATGTATATTGTTAGCCAAAACGCCTTTTTCCTGTAGATAATGATATTTCTCAAATTGAACGCATCCACTAGTAAAAAGTGACTATTGACGAATAACATCTCAAGTCGTGGTTGCTATGTAGATATACTGTAAATGGCTTATTTATATGGCACAATAAAGAAACTAACATTTTGGCAGGAGGGTAAAGGTAGCCTAAGCGGGTTTTCAATTTCGCATAAAATACATATTAACCAACGATTTGGAAATCAATAACATAAATATAAATATAACTTAAAGTCGACGACGACCACTATACGTTTACCCAAATGTTTACTACAATATTCTAATTTACATATTGTTGACTGCGCAAATACCGTTTCTGAATTATACTTGGGATTTTTTTTTTCCAAAATCAAACGCTTTAAAATTTAGAACAAACTAATTATAAAGCATCAAATCGTTAACATGTTATTGATATCATAGATCATTTATTGAAACTTGATTTATATCAGACTTTTGCTCTTCGATTAGATAGCAAATTATTCAACATACTATTCATGTAATCCATATCAAGCGATATGTTCACATACAAAAGAAAAGCATTAATACTTGTTATGGTTATTTCAAACATTGTTGATTTCACACTATATATACTGATTGAAAAAGGCACATTAAAATTAATGCTTATTTCTTTTCATTTGCACCATATCAGTAAAACACGTATAAATATTGCATAAGAATCAAATGAACAACATGAATGTTTCTGAATATTACAACTACAATATAGTACAAATGAACGCAAAATGAACCACTGTCTTTCAATAAAGTATATCTTGCTCTTAAATAGTTCCGCAGTCACAAATCTATCAAATAACTTGAGAAACTTCGTAATGATTAAATTGATTTTGTTTCTCATATCATTCTGCACAAACATACAATTTTTGCGTTTGCGTTACTGAATCGCCTGATGTCGCAAATCAATGCCATTCGATTTAGCTAAACCCCTCCACAATTATTCACTCTTATTAATTAAGGTTATGATGATCAACAATGAATAAAACGATTTTCAAAATAGACATGCGTCTTTTTTTTCTTTTTTTCTCCTCATCTTTTCGCATTCCTGAATATTTCACACCAATAAACCTTTCAAAATGGCGTGATTTGCGCCGCCATTGTTTTCGACTTTCGCTTCCGTTTCTTGTTTCTGTGATGACGTCATAATTTTTGAATTTTCTCCTTCCGACAAATTCCGTTGTTTCATTGATGGTTCGTCAACAGTCTCATTGTCTGAAGAGGTCCGCTTTCGTTTCAGTTTGGAATTACCCATGGTTTCACTTTCATTTCGTTTAACATTGGAATTCCCAACAGTTTCACTTTCGTTTTTATCACTTCGGGAAAGCGTGTTTGCTTGCGTAACGTTTTCTTGCAACTGATTATTATTATCTTTATCACTGTTGTTGCCAGAGTTTTTATTTGATTTCAAACTGAAATCCTGAACTTCATTTTTATCGATATTGTCGTCATTAAATGCACTTTCTGTCACTCCTTTCTTATCGAGCCCTTTCCGTAAATCATACTCGTTTTTCGAAATCCATCTTCCATCCCCAATCGGCACGATTTCATATTCCTTCCCATTGAGAATTAGCGTTTGAACCTGAGGCGTGGTATCAAATGATTTTGAAATCGTCGTATCCAGTTTGTCCAACATAGTTTCCATTTGTGTCTTGATATCAATGATTCGGCTGTGGTCCAAGTCAGGCTCGTCTACTGGAGTGGCGGCCATGTTGGATTTACCCGGAAGTACAATTGGGTCATCCGCCATTTTGGATTTACCCGAAAGTACAATTGGGTCATCCGCCATTTTTGATTTACCCGGAAGTACAATTGGGTCCGTATTCGCTGATAACAAAGACGACGGTGATTTATGCGCGTTTTCTCTGACGGATTCATTGTTTGATGACTTGTCGAACATTTTATTCATCATGGACTCTGAATACAAGACAAAACACATAAGTTTGTACATATCTCATTTCAGTTTAACTGTAAATGCATCTAAACGGAATTTTTGTTAAAAGGCTGAATTTGTATTTTAAGAAAGTTACACAGTACGCTATATAACTATGAACATGCGGTAAACAGTATATAAGTTGATGGGCACTTCGAGACTATATCACTCCGTGACTGGATACTTTGAGCCTAATCATGCAATTTAATTTTGGTTTTGAGACTCATATCTGGATACTTCGAGACTATTGGTAATCAACAGGGGGGTAATACCCTAGACTGAAATATACTATATTATACACAAATAATAATTATTAAAATACCTGATGACGAGAGTTTGATAGGCGTTCCTTTACGAGATTTCCTGTTGACTTTAACTTCTTCGCAGCTAGGCCTCTATAAATAATACAATTTTAACACTCAAATAAAACATCGAAATGTTAGCGTAAAACTTAATACTTATTTAGTTGTCGGTAAAAGAAGATCATGTATAGTGCATCTAGTGTATTAGATAAGTCCGTTTCATTTATTATAAATTAACATATTTGTATTTAGTGCTTGATTAGAAATTTGCTTTGACACCCTTTCATTACATAAAACATAAAAACATAACAATATTTAGCTACTCATATAATAATAATATAATTTCTTTTCCATCTGACCTACCGAACTATTGCTTTCGCTACAATGCGGCTCAATAACAACCGGCTCCGTCTTAATGGTGAGACCCCGCTTTCCCGCCGTCTTTGTCGTCATATTCACTGGAACATCATCTGATGACGTCACGACCGGTGACCTCACATGACCTTGTGACCTCATCATGTGACCTTGTGGTGACCCCTCATTTTGTGACGTCATCAATTTATGAGCACCTTGATGCTTTTTGCTGTGAAGTGGGTGTGTGGATATATTAAGGGCTGGTGACTGACGGGATGAGGATGTGTCTGCATCTTGGAATGCTGCAGTGGAATCGTCGTCGTCGCCAAATGCGTTGACTTCCTGTTTGATGAAATCCTGAACGGTAAGTGGTGATTCTGGTGGTTGGCCAGCCAATTGCGCCTGAATTGAACATGAAATGCAACATGAAATCATGAAAATACGAAGGTTGAGTTTTTGGAGGGGTTGTCGCGGCAGGCACCCCCTCCTCATCTCCCCACCCCATTTGCGGCTTTTTTATGATAAAATGTTCATAAGCGCCCAGGTGCGGGGCCGATTATGAAACATTGGCACCCTGGTTCATTTTTTTCCGGATACGCGCCTGATATAATTTACAATGCAATAAACGCCATTTTATAAAGTATAAAGTAATGCACAAAGAACATTATGGAAGAGGATGGTGCAACAAAATCTTTTTTTTTTGTATCTCAATTTAAAAACGCCACAAAACTCCTCTTTATCATTCGAGTGACTAAATGCATTCTTTTGCGATTTCCTAAGCAACCAATTTATCTTTTGTATGTACCATTTCAGCTTAATAAAAGATAAAACATTCATGTTCAAAATGCAATAGTTCTTTCTGTACCTTCTTTTGCGAGTCGGCTAGTCTCGCCAGTTCCCTTAGCATTTCCTGAGCGACCAACTGCGATTGGTGGTTCTGACTGAGCACCTGTTCGGCCGAGACCCCGATCTCCTCTAGGGCTTTTATCTCCTCAACGGTTATCTCGTCCGCCTGGAAGAATTAATAACTATGATAGAATATATAATCAATTTTGTGTGTGATATACTGATGCGACATAAGACGTTGGCACTATTGAATCGAGAAGCTGCTAAATAAGCTAACCTTAAATCGTTTTAGACATTACATCATATTAGACCCAATTCATTATAGCAAAAATTCAGAAACCCATTTCGAAGGGCTTTATGCCTATCATAGATATAATTAACAAATAAAATGTGCAATTTTCATAGTTCAATCTCGAACTCGATCCTTTGACTGAAAAGAGTGAACGGCTTAGTGTCGGATGATGAACAATAAAATAAAAAAGAAATGCTATGATGATCAGATTTATTATTTAATGAAATATGAAATAACTATTCATTTTGTTTATATCAAACTACAAACCTGTGGCTGAGGCGAGCGGATGCCTTTGTCTCGGATGATGCGGTTGATGGAGCTGATCGAAGGGATGTTGGCCTCCGTGCAAATCTGTTCTTCCAGCAATCTGCAAATCATGGGATGTCAAAATTTAATATCTATAATGGTGTGTTCCTAAGTTATCAAGATAATATACATATATGTCTTACATTGCATATCTAATGACTAATTATTGGAATGTTTATAATAATTGGTCATATTGCAAAAAATGTTTAAGAAATATGCGTATGCAAAAAATGTTTAAGAAATATGTGTATGTTAGCAGGCTCTATATTAATTGAATTATTATATACGTCGTTTCTGTGACACAATGCGAAACAATAGTTGCCTATCGTGACCTCAGATTTAAATAGAATCATGAAAATATTTGAAATAAGTAATTCAACGCTTAAAACATTTGTTAATACCTCTGTCTAATCTCCCAGGCAAACATCTGCGGGTTTTCACTTTTGTATTCCCTGACCCGGTTTTGCACTTCCGGGGTCGTGACCTTCGGTTTACTTCCGCCAATCTGACCTGGATTTATGCTTCCGGTTTTGCGGAATCTAGAAAAGACAAAAACATGTATATAAGCAAATAACATCGTTAGTTTATCTATCAGTTCATATTAGAAACAAGTGTCTTAAGTAGTTAATTATACTTAGCTGTACAGTGCAATGGAATTAAATTTTATCAGAGTTACTTTGAAACATTTTTTTTATTGCTCTATCTGAAGATCAAAGTTTAAATAGTTTTTTATTGATTAAATAAATTGTATTTCGATAACAACACAGTTGTAAAAATAAACGATCTCACACATAACGTACTCAGAGGTAATTAATGTTATGTAGGGGGTGGGGGGATCGAGTACAAAGATTACATAACACAACAGTTATATTGATTTTAAAATAATACAAGTCCAAATCAACATATATACAAATTCATTGCAGTAAGAACTGAAGCATAACAACAAAGTGATATCAAATTAAGCATACAACATAATGCAATCAAAAACATTTAAATATGCAAGTGATTAAATGAATATGCACTTTAGGAAGTATGAAGTAGTGAGTAGTACAGAATAAGTAGATATTAGTAGATATATTGAAGTGTATCGGGGTAAGTTTATTAAAGACCATGTAGCTCCTATATGTAAGCCTACATGTGCCCATGTGTGCAGTTTCTTTCACATTCAAAGTCAAGACGTATGCTAGACCGCGAAAAATCCCAACATATGTTATGCTAAAATATATGTTATGGTCTAGATTAATTTGAATTCTATGTTATCGAACACAGATAAATGTTAGCGCTCTATGTTATATAAAGCGGACATCAACTCAATATAGTTGCGCTTACTGTTTCGTAATTTTACTGACAACCCCGTGAGACACTTTCAACTTGCGACTGATTTCGCACGGGCGTATACCCGACGTATGCATGAACACGATATTGGCGCGAATATCAGCCGGTAGAGGGCGTCCATTCGAGTATGTACGCCCGTGCTGGTTCACCGTCCTTTGTTGTTGAAGATCTGCAAAGGCAGGGTTAATATGGGCTTATAATACGTTTTCGATACAAATTTGTGGTGAAGTTCGCGAAAATGACTTAGTCTTTTCATATTTCGGCGTTATTTCCAGGCAAGATAGTACCCGATGACGAATTTTATCTTGATTGCTCTTTTCGAATATCTGCAAGTGAAATTCTTTTAAAAAAGGAGAGGGAGAGGACTGATGTCCTCTAATTATAGGCACTACTATAAAAGATTTTGGTTTCATACAAATTATATTTCCTGTCATATCCTTTGTTCTATCAAGGACTGCAGCCAAGTTTGTTTATACTGTACCGTGTTTTATGCCATGGTTCCATTTGAGAGTAAATTAATATTTGTTATTGAGAGAGGAATTCGATACAAAAAAACATAATCACAAATCGTTCGTGAAATCAAAATGCACAAGATAGGCCTACATCAGATATAATTTGCCACATGCAAAATCCGAAGAGTTTAATTTTATTTGAACAAATACTGGAAAAGGTCTAGACAATAGATCTGAACTTTGATGGATATAATCAGAGAACACGTAACATAAAATTCAATTTGAGAAACTGCTCATTATTATCTTAATTGAAGTCAGCTTACTCACAAGGCAATTTGGTTGTGTAAAAAATACTATAATATAAAAATCGATATCAAAATGTTAAATATGCTTAATATATGAATTGATCTTTAAAAATTATTGAATGGGATAATCACAAGGAGAAAAGAAGAAATGATTCAACAAAAATGTGGATAACAACAATAAAACATGACAATTCGGGAAAAGAGAAGGATCAAAACACAAGCAACATACATGCGTGCATAACACAGGGCAGGAGAACATCATAACTCAAGAGAGAACAAGGTCCATATTAACTTTTCACAAACAAATACCTTAAATCATGCAAAAACGATTCAAAATACGATTTTTCATACAAAGTTTGAGGAGCGTTTTCTACGAGTTTCCATACATCCAACTACCTGTTTAAAATCTTAGAGACACAGCCATGTGAAACCTGAAGCTTTCTCGATATTTCACAAGGTCGGATTCCCTGAAGGGCTAATTGCAGGATTTGGACTCGAAGATGGTCAGGGAGAGGGCGACCGTTTGTGAAAACGCGCCCATATTGGTTAACGTTTTTCCCGCTTGCTCCAGCTTGAATTGACGGAAACGACAAAACAGTGCATTGATAAATATTTAAAAAAAATGGGTCAGGAATTTACTGTGAAACTTGAATTATATTCGATTCGTGACTTACTTACCAAATGATAATATATATGCATAATATGCGCGAAATATACACGTAACAAGTGTTAATCTAAATTAAACCAGAACTGTTCCTTGCAAATTATGTGGCTCAAATGCACACACGAAAAAAAAGTACATGAAATGCGCTTATATAAAACGAACATATGCATTAAATTAGAAAACAATTTTTAGTAACATCAAACACATTTTATCTGATTCAGAAACATCTACCTTTGACCAAGCTTAATAGAAAAATATCTATATTATCTTGTTAACCTATCAACATTATCACTTTATTATTCAATCAATTGACTAAAACTTAATTATAAATGCTAACTACTCACTTTTCTGCCGCATCTTTTTCGCTAGACTTGCTAAATCACCATTCAAATCGCCCTTTTGCTCATCACTGTCCATAACCAAATTTATCACATCTGGAGAAGTACACCCTTCACTATCTCCATCCTTATCCAACCTGGACGACTTGGACAAGTCTAACACTCCGCTATCCGATGACGACGTGGGTGATACAGCCATGCTTTGCAGCGGTTGCGGCGACATGGCCAAGTCTAGCGCTTGAGTGCATACAACATCGTTCGGGTTATAAATCTGCACGTAGCTTTGTGCTCCAAACGGCTGCGGAACGACCAACAGCGGCGTTGCTACGTTGGTTGCTATCGACGTGTTCAAAGCGAGGCTAGTTGCCATGGAGACTCCGTTCATGAGCATATTAACGGCACGTGATGATGGAGATTGGGGATTGTCGAGTGACATGCTACGTACACTGAGGAAGGCGTTAGTCGCGTCTTGGCTTCATGTGGTCTGCAATATAATAACAAACAAAAACACATTAAGGAGATATGATAAGATGTAAATAAGTCCAGTCTCAATTTGTGATAATAATTGTAACAATATAAATCAACAGTTCAGATCGTTGATTAACAGCTATCTGCATAAATATGCAGAAAAATACAGGAGTAAAATAATTAACCATGCAACGTCTTCAACAAACGTATCAATCAGAGATTTTCTCGAACCAAATATCCTATTGAAAGGCATTGCAATTTACAAATTACACATATGGGTTCATATGTTGATAGTGATGCAAATGCAGAACTTTGGTCAGACCACTTCTATTTATATCCAGTTGCATTTTGCACTGACAAAATCCATATCAGAATTTTCAAAACGATTTGAAATTATGTTTTGCATTTTATGACAATAATGCGTGTAACCGCTGAAATATCACAAACAAGTGTCCATCTTGCATCGTCGTCATCAAACCTAGACATAACTATACCTTGAGTAAAACATATGGCTCATATCCATTCATTATTTTAACACACGAGGAAAGAATATTACCTACGTTCGTTTTAATAGTAAATTCTTCACACAATTCCTTTTCCGTTTTATCACGTTACAATCTAAATTTTGATAATTTTGAAATAGTGAAACTAGAACATCTTAACATATCCACGAACTAAATTCAGAAACAAAGCGAAATTTCCTCCTCAGCTCGCCAGTATTCACTCAGTCGTCAAGCTTTGCAAAAGTGTCCTTGGTTACGCTATTGCGGCTTGCGCTAAGGATGAGAAGACACAAGAGGGAGGGAGGGCGAAAGACTGTGACAATCACCATAGCAACCGCAGCTGCAATACCCCTCCGTGGTCACTTTGCAAGAAAGCATGACAATTAACATATGTGCTCACTAGGCGACACCATCACATGGACGAAGAAGGGGAAATTGTGCCTCAATATCGCCTCATAATGAGATGTGGGTCGTTGATGAGCATGTATTAAAAGAGTTGCTTTGTGTGTTTGTAATTGTCGTACAAAACTGCAGTTTTACAGTCTTGTGGTATCAGGCTCGTTTTGAGCAATGGATGCTAAGCGGACGGGTGTTGAATGAGCACGGAGTAATTACGCACGAGTCGTCGCACGACATGGTTGCCCATTACATAGATTGCCACAAAAGTGTTTTGTGAGTTGCTGAAAAAATGAGAATCAAGATTCTATAGAATTTCTTTATAGTCTAGTTTAAGTCCAACTAGAATTCCATACTACACCCTTCGGCAAGGGTCGTTCGTAACATATCGCTTTCGGACGGTGCGTCAAATTTGAACGTTCTAATAGAAGTCTATGGGCCCATATTTTGGTCAAACGTCTATTTTCGCCAGCCGTCATAAATGCATGAATAAGGACTTGATCACACGGGAAGCGACAATGCACAGGTCCCGTCCGTCCCTATTTATAGGGGCGCCACTTTAAAAAGGGACGGACGCGACCCGATGCGCGACACGCGGCAATATACTTATATGTTCTTTATAGGACTAGCGACAGGAGCATATAAAGAATATATAAGTATATTGTCGCTTCCCGTGTGAACAAGCCCTAAGGGGCGTCAGTTTCATGATGCTTTGGTAACGTAACCACCCGACGTCCTTAGTTAGTGCTTTATTGAGCGAAGCACTTATGGAAGTATGCTTATGGAGCGAATAAACGTTATAAGAATTCGCTATAAAATAAACCGGAAATATATTATATATATATATATATGTCGCAGCGAAACTTTAATTTTCAGCGAAACTTTAATTTCGCTAGCGAAAGATTAATTTTTCGGATTTTGTAAGTATTCATTGTCGTAATTGATATAAAAAGCATTTTATTACATTTTATCTTATACATATGCATAGCAATATAGTATTTGGTCATCTAACCCATCAATCAAAAGCTTTTTATGGAGTTCTACTCAATGATGTAATTGAAATAAGCCGATTTTCCTCGAGTTAAGTTCATGACTCAACTCACAGATAATCCTCTCGGGTAGTGGGGTTTATGTCACTAATACACTTAAACGGATCAAAAGATACATGAAACATAATCATATGAGGCAAAATCATTAGTTATGGCTGTTAAAG
The DNA here is from genome assembly GCA_001703475.1 of Hydroides elegans. NCBI lineage: Eukaryota > Metazoa > Annelida > Polychaeta > Sabellida > Serpulidae > Hydroides > Hydroides elegans. The sequence goes on along the minus strand of LQRL01061423.1, from coordinate 18,568 downwards.
AATCTTAAATAGACATTTTTTCTGACATCATCAGAAAAATTAATCTTTCGCTAGCGAAACTATAGTTTCGCTTACATTAAAGTTTCGCTGCCACATATATATATTGAATTGACTAGGATTTGTGCTTGCGCTAAACACGTGTTTTAAGTACTGATTGCAACAAAATAATTCGAAAGTCAACTTACATGGGAAAGCTGTTCCTTTTCGAAGTTATGAGTGATAGCCTACCTAATTTATCTTTGTATGTTTTGTATATTATGTTTGTATGTTTACATTAAATGTATAAATATACGCTTTAAACCTAAATCCTCACTGGTTTGATCGTGTCAGTGTACTGTGACCTTACTAAGTACCGTAACGGAGTCATGCTTGCGTAACAGTGTTGTGACGTAATAATGCGTCGATTGAATTTATAATTGTGACGTCACAATCATTTTTTATAAATCAAATATTTGTAGGCTATGGAATCGAAAAATGAGCATTTACTCGATTGTCTTATTTGATTTACAATTTTGTATTATTTGCTTTTTTGTTGTTGTTGTAAAACTAATGTCTTAATAGCCTTTAAAAAGATCCAGTCCAGTTCTACTCGCTACAACACATCTACTCAAGCGATGCGACACTGTGTGTGACTTCATGCAAAGTTAAACAGGCTGCAACAATGAAATATAGCTCATCACTTTCCCCGTCTTGGGTTACTTGGCGTAATAAGATTTCGACTCCCAAGGCCCTTTTTCTGCATGGTTGCAATGGAGTGACTCGGGTTTCTTGGAGACAAGTCCTGAGACACCGTGGTTTTCTTGGTTGGTTTTTGTTCTGATGCACTGTGGGCAATGCAAGTGCGGGAAGCTCTTCAGGGGAGACTCGATGAATTATTCATAATGAGTGTAATGATAATGTTACTGTTACGGAAATAAATCAAACATTAAATTGATAAGAATAAATCAAACATTAAATCAAACATTAAAAGGAAGGGCAATGCACAGATGGGTGAACCCAGGATTAAATCAATTCTTTTAAAATAAATTCTAATAAATGTTGAAACAATAACACAAAATTTAGCAAACCAGCATACTCATGGTCTTATACAGTGAGCTTATACGTGTATACATTAATAATTGTTTGAACCAGAATTGATAAGGCTATGTATGATCATGTGCCGTGGTCATTATAATATATAGATACGTTGAAGTCGTTACGCAGACAAGAAGTGTGGCCAGAGTCGAACGGAATGTTCTGTGATTCTTGTGAAGAACATAAATTTTATACACAATTTTATATATCACTCTATTTGCAATATGGTCTTAGAATTGTGTAGCGATCACAGACAATTCCGTTCCACCCTGGCCGCACCTAAATGTATCGGGCATATATCATTTAATAAATATAACGCATTTCTGTTTATTATTGTAAAATATCTAAATAAAAAATAATAAAACGTGTGGTGTTTATGTCATTGATATACACGTTAACGCACATAATAATTTACAGCCTTAAATTTGTAGTTTTCGAAATCATTTAGCATTTGTATGAACATTTGCAATTGAAACGAAAAAAAAACCTTCCCTTATTTACTTCCTTGAATGCATCATAGATATTTTAGTTAGTTAAAATGTAAAGGAAACTTGTTATTGACCCGCAGTGCGAAAAAAAAATATTTACTGCTTTCATGATGTCGATATTGACGAGATGAAAAATAACGTAGGGTATATTAAACTGTCAAGAACTTAACTTTAAATCAAACCCTTCTAACGACAAATGTCGAAGCAGCGTTCATGGTTTTGCCTATTGAAAACATATTTAGGATGCAACATTTTTAAACATGTACATTGCTCGAACAATATAAAAATATAGACCATAGAATAATGAATCGTCTTGGTAACATTTAACAATGATAGTGTATTGGACATTACTGACTTAACTATAGTAAAAATGTGTCTTCATCCATGACCATGTTAAACCTCCATCTATGCTAGTCATACAAAAATAAATATCGCAATCATGTAATACCAGCCATTTTTTATGATCATTTTTTCATATAATTGCTCTTCTGCGGTACGCAATATATATAAACTCTGTTGTCAAATCAAGCGTGCCACATTGAACCAAATGATACCAATTAGTGCTAATGATGCGCACAGAAATGTCAACTTATCACGTAGATCTAATAGCAACGCGAGGGTGACAATTACAGACAAACACCTGTCGTTAGAGTCAAGCCATGGTTACCATAGCATATGCTATTGTGACGTCATAATTGAACTGCATCCACAATGGTATTGTCCTTGTTATCAGACTGTATCCCTACCTATGATCCATACTATCAGGGACAATTTGGTAATACTGCATGACATATATGAATCTTTAGATGATAGAATCATGATAGATTAAAAGAAACTTTATGGTATGTGAAATGTGTAAACTGTTGGTTTATAGCTAAGGCCGTGTTCACGCAAACGAAAAAGCTCAGACAATAGCACGAAACCCGATATTTTCGAAAGCCACATTTGTATAAAAACATAGCAATTTATCCCCTCTGTTCACGCAAAAATTGAGGATATTTTTTTTTGCGTGAACACTCCTTTAATAACGGTTTTCGAATTCTCTTATTTACTAACCTGTATTTATCCGATTCTCTGTATGTTTTGATATTCTTATTCAAATTTGCATTTGAGCATATGAATGCTATGATATAATCACGATTTATTTGGCTAAAGAGTCTAAAATAATCCTATGGATGATCATCAATAACACCATTCGAAGTTTTATTTCAAAGTCAAGACCTGAATTCAAGTCATGCGTGCAGCGCTTTCAGAAAGGTTTTCATTTCACTTCTTACCAATAGACTATGCAGCTCACAATATGACATCAATTATAATATATCCCATATTAAAGTAAATATGTGAGATTTCTATACAGTTTACTTTCAGCTGAATTTGGCATATGCAAACACGGTATACACGCTCTCTTTTCTGAGTTAAATCTGTGTCAAGCCAAGCATAGCTAAATCACTACCATATATGCAACTTCATGCTTTTAATCCGAATAGGATGGCTGCATTTTATGGCAGTGCGCGGATTTACTGGTATAAAAATAACATAAGCGAACTTTTTAATAGGCACGTCTTTGATAATTCTCATTTGGTCTGTAATAATTTGAGTTGAGAATAAACAATGAAATAGATCAACGCGTGCTAGAAAACTTTTTGATTTTCAAAAGAAAATTGCTTCTTATTTTGTGCATTATTTTTCAGTATAAGGGTATTTGAGGAATATATATATGCAATTTATAATTTTGATACTAGCGTGTTCAGTGTTTCGATTGAACGTTTCCATTTCGCAACCTAACCCTAATTAAAACGCAGCTTATATTCAATTTTTCTTCTACATTTACGTATGGTCAAATTAATATACACAAAATTACATTAATTTATTTTAAACCAATCAAAAACTGTCCCACTTTAAATCTTTATGTTGAATTATTCGATATTTAATTATACCAAAGAAGTTGTCGTGAGACATTTTATATTAAACACATAAAATGCTTAAACAATACCCGCACAGTTACCAGCACCATAATTTGCTGCCACCCATTTGCCCAACAGCACACAACAGCGTATCCTCGTCACAAGACTGTACTTTTTTCTTTTGCTTTTATTGTCAACTGTCAAGTTTCATTTTACGCTGAAATTCGCATCGCCATGACTGAAATAACTCCCCAACTGCGCCTCGGCTTTGCGCGATTTTTATGCAACAACGAGCAGTATTTGTGTGACATTTTCAGCTGCGCTGGGTATTTCGCTCGATTTCAGGTTTTTTTCTTGAAACATCAGAGCAACGTCAACGTGTAACAAACGTTTTTGCATAAGTTACTTCTAGCCTCTTTGACGTCAGAACCATGGTGACAAGAAAACCGTTATGGATTTCATAAAAGTACATGTATCTGTAATTATATTATTATACATTTTTTAATAATAAAAACAATAATAATTATTATTTTTGTAATTATTATATTTCTGATAGCAATGATCAGTTTTATTTTTAAATGTATTATAAGGATATCATTAAAGCTCTTGAGGATTAAGTGAACCATATATTTGCCAAATATATCATCTAACAGCAATAACAGATTACAAGTGCGCTTCAATGAGTTGTCCGAAAAAATCCTAATTTTGAAATTCATTTCATCACAGTTTTGTTATTCCTTGATGGATAATTTTGATTTTTACACATAATCTCTATGAATATCTTAGCTACATAAGAACGGAAGACAACTTTATATAGTTTTTATTTTAATTAAGATACGAAGGTATATTTAAACCCTGTCACGGGAAAATGGCGCTTCAATGCTTTGTCCTATTTTCAAAAAATAGATTAAATGTTACGTTTAATTGCTAAAACATGTTAATTTACTATTGACACATGTTCTAAAACCAAACAACAGTGACGTTATATTGACTTTTATGCATTGGGAGTGAACCATGTCTTATCCATATTATAAATGCGGCTGGGCTGGTACTTTTTGCTATATTTCGACATTTTTATTTTAAAAGTTATTTATTTGTTTTATATTACCAAAATATGGGTTTATATATTGCTAAAACACCCGTCGAGAAGCGATGAGTACAGCACTTTGAGTTTATGTGCCCCAATATTACCATAGAGAGGGTTGCTATGCGACAAGTACCCGGTACATATTTCTTGCCCATATATGGAATTTATGCGGCCCTACATAACCATACAAACATTCACTATGCACGTGGTCAGTTTGACGTTTATTTTCAGTGTATATGTAATCAAATGGACTAATGTACATGTACATTAATTTATTTAAAAGGATAAATGCATTTGTGTATATGTTATAACAAAAAAGATCAATCTTGCTTATATTTATCATTCAAATAGAGCTAGAAATGTTTTCATTCCGATATAACGTCAATAGTGATTGGTTTTAGAACATTTATCAATAGTAAAATAACATGTTGTAACAATTAAACGTGTCATTAATTTTTTTTTGAAAATAGGACAAAGCATTGAAGCGCTAGTTTTCCGTGGTAGGGTTCAAATATACCTTCGTATCTTAATTAAAATAAAAAATGTTTAAAGTTGTCTTCCGTTCATATGTAGCTAAGATATTCATAGAGATTATGTGTAAAATTTAAAATTATCCATCAAAGAATAACAAAACTGTGGTGGAATGAATTTCAAAAATATGTATTTTTCGGACAACTCATTGAAGCGCACTTGTATGTGAACACAATCCGCAAAGTCGGTCATCCGAATTATATTTCCCCTAAAATGTCTTCGCGTACCTTTGCATGTTTTCTGTGCGTTTTTACCCTCGTGCAACTGAACACAGTTTTTCACCGCGCGTATAACATTTTTTTAACAAAGGGAATCGCGAAGGGATAAATATGAAAGACATAGACTTGGCGATTAATTTTTGAAATAGAATAGGCCCCTCTTTTGACTTAACGTTGCAATTACATTTAACTGAACAGTAGTTTAACATCGAAATCATATCCATTTGGTATATACGTATCTTAGAGATAAAATGTATTCAAAATCATCCTAAATCTAACTGCCATTTACACACTAGACCCAAATGTTTGGACAAGGGGTCATCTTATATCATCGATTAATTTTTGAAATAAAACATTTTATTTATTCTAATCATGTGTTTTCGATGTCAGATTCGTGTAAACCCACAATTCTATACAATTATTCACCAACTAATAAGCAGGCGATCAATATTCTTCGGCCAGTAGACTTTATTTTTCAATATAAATGTACATTATTGGTTTTAGTAATATAAACTCTATACTTGACTAAGTAATTAGAGATCTTTTATAATATGTATTTATGAAAACCATTGATATTGTAAGATATATAAATATTGATGACTATAATGAAATATATTTGTTGTCATTGTTAAAAGTACCATTAAATCATCAAAGGCCAGTAGCAATGATCTTTCGTAGGATTCTAAGTGATTTATACTTATGATCGAGTGACAATGTGTTTCAAAATGTCAGAAACGGTTGAAGTTGAGGCTTATCAGGAATCAATATGAGTGTATTTCAAAAAGTTGCATGATATCAATTTAGTGGTCAAATAAAAAGGATTAAACGAATGTATTATGAATGAATAAGCTAGTATAGCCTATGTAGAGTCTGTCTATAACTAATTAGGTACATATGTATTTAAGAATAGAGTCTATTGGTCTCGGGATATTGATAGTATGCAATTGTGGAGGTGCATAAAGATACTAGTTTCATTAAAAGGTCATTGACGCAGTGTTGATATGGAAAATACATGAATGAAATACATGTGATGTTCTATTTCAAAAATTAATCGATGATGTAAGCTGACCCCTTGTCAAAACAGTTGGGTCTAGTGTGTAAATAGCAGTTGGTATTAGGGTATTTTTGTATACAATGTTTCTCTTAGATATGTATATATAAGATAAATATGATTTCGGTCTTAGATATCAGTTTAGTAAAATGTTATGGCACCGTAAAGACAAAAGAGGAGTCATTTCTATTTCAAAAACCGATTGCAAGTTCTACGGAGGGTTTAGAACCCTTTCCGTACTTTGCCATGATGTATCGGTTTCGACGTCGCAAGGGAAAGTTGTTTTTTTTTTACGAATCTGATATTCAATATCAGGGGTGTCACTGACGGATGTAAATATGAACCCCTGTTCTTAAAACATGCATAAATGGTTCTTTTTGTAATTAAAGATGAATCGATAGATTTCAAAATTTATTGCTCATCAGTATATAACACAATTTATAGTCATATCTATATTGCGGATATTGCTGTGTATGTTTGTAATTTAAATCACTTCAGAGTTATCTCCCTCTCTTATAGCACGTGTATCTTCCCTTTTATCTATAGATAGAGTCTACCTTCATTTTCAACCCCATTGGCGTCATTGAAAATAAATCTTTCAAGATGACATGAACATAAATTCGAAAAAAAGTTAAGACACAAAATGCAGTGAGCCGCATCTATGCAGTGAGGTGCTCTCACCTCAATGGAGAAAGGCGCACCAAATGTGAACGGTCTAAAAGTGTTAGAAGAATTAATCAAAATTCGTTTTGTTTGTGTTATTCACAAGCTCAAAACGGCATTGTTTTATCCTATGAGTACCTCAAAATTATTTTGTGGTTTGAAATAAAAATAGAAACTGTAAAGCACCATTTCGAAATCCTGTTTCAGTAAATAAATCTATTGACAACATTCTTTTTTTTTTATTGACAAGTCATTGTTGGTTATTCAAAATTAACCTTCGTTATCATTCGTTTGCATTTCAATGCGTTTTTTTATATATCAAGATAACGACATATTCGTCGCTTCATAAGTCAGAGATCATTGTAATTATCTATAATAATTGGTCATTTAAATTAAATTAATTGCTTTAAATCATGAGGTTCTCCTTAACAGTTCCACTTTTCAAAACGTTTTTGTTCGGCTCACTGATTTCATTCTTAACCCGTATTGTCTCTCTGCAAATATTCTCCCTTGACAAGACATTTGCTTAACCCAGCTTGACTTCTGTTGTAGAATCTACATTAGAGACGCGGCGCGCTAAAAAAGTCATTCTCTTTATACCTTATAATTATCAGCTAAAACCATGGCAAGGTCATTGGTTTGACAGATTAAAAAGTTGAAGACTATGAAAACAGATGGGAACAACTACAAATTACAAATGACCAATTTTAATTTTTCAATTTTAATTATTTTTTTTAATAATAACACGCGTGGAATCCCGTGCTTTTTCACATTTGCTCAAATTATATTATAACGCCAAAGTTGGCTAAAATATAGGCATACATGTACATGTATGATAGAACACACTACTTTATAAAAACAAATATGAAGGAACTTCAGGTCTTATCACTTAAAATAACTAATTACCGGTAACCATATTTTTTTCCGATAAAAAAGTGTATATATGCCTGTTAGAACCGAGTACAAGTAAGCATGACGCGGGGTAATTTATATGATTCACGGCGTCTGCATTTTGAAATTATTACACCGGCCTTTTTAAAACTTAAACTGTATTTATATAGTTACGGTGTATACTTTATTTTACAAAACTAGAATATATGGACTGGTTGCGTTTTCTAAAAATGTCCAGGTTTAAGAAATACTGAGAAGGAACAAATAGGATTGACCGATTAGTACATAAAATTGAATTACATAAAATTGAATTACACAGATTTCGAATTAAACATTAAGGTTATATTTCGACTGAACTTTTCTTATATTTTTTTTTACCAAATACGGGCGCATCAATCAACTTTCAAATTATATTCGCTATCAAAAAACTAACATTTGATATACATATATTTTTTAATATATCAATTCGTTAAAATCCAGTGTATCATCAATTATGTCCTTATATTCCACCCCTGTCCGTAAGCGTGACTATAACACGCAATGCCAACTTTAAATTTTAAATCGTTGCATAGATTCAAGGACGTCTGGTGGTATACAATGGCGAAAATTATTCGAAGCGCTTTTTAATAATTTCGACCTTGTGCACTGGACCAATTGCATATTAAGCCGATATAAATGTAATTTATATAACGAGTTGTTTAATCGCACATGGACAATTATAAGCGTTTGACTTATAACATTTCTAAAGAAATTTCCGAATTTCCTGATTAATAATTCTATAAATACACTATACTATAGTCCGGTATCATATTTTTAAAGCAAAAAAAAACTTCTCTTCAGGGCTTTGATATAATTTTCATATTCAATTTCTAAGTTCCATCAAAGGTATTTTTTTTTCAAAATCATTTTTCAAAAAATATATATATCGAAAGAAAACTGGATACGATTTAAATTATTGTTTTTTATCGATTGCTTATTATTAAGCCGGCAAATGGTGCGTTCAGCGGGACTTGGCGTCTGTGTCTGCGGAATTTAAATTAATATAAAACATAGTAATCCTTTCGGAATTAATACCGCACGATTTACTATGATTTATACCAATTTAAATTCCGCAGACGCAGACGCCAAGTCCCGCTGAACTCACCATAATAAAGAACATTATGTATTTTACAAGACACAAAGAAAAGGCAGTGAAATCGCAACTAGTGATCAAAATCGTCATTTTTAACTCAATATTTTTACTAGAATTTTACCTTCCACTTTGCAACACAGGCTTATATAATTCGTTAAGGTAAAGACACGCGCTTGTGGAATTTTTCTGCGGCACAGCGATATTATAAAGAAAATATAGTAAACCCTAATATCGCAATATCGCAGGGTTCACTATATTCTCTTTATTGAATATCGCTGTGCCGCAAGCGCGTGTCTTTACCCTTATACCTAGGCCACACTGCCGATTTTCTAGTCGGCGACGATCGCCGACTCAAAAATCGGCACAGTGTGGCCACCCTCACGACTCAGTCGCTGACAGTCGGCGACGATCGGCGACGCATTTTTCCCGATCCAACATGCTGGATCGTGGATGTCGGCAATCGCAAGCACATCAAAGAGAATCGCTAGTGTGGCCACCCTTGCGACCCGACGCGATTGTCAAACAAATAATACTAAGTTGGATATGAAAATAAATTTTAACATGTTATTTTCAATCTAAGATAAAATTTGTTAAGCTAGGAAAAATTATTACAATTAAAGGTGTAGACACATTGGATGAAACAACCATTTCCCGATGGTTGTTTCCTTTTGGAAACAACCATTTTTTGGTGTTTCGTAAAAGGACATACCTTCCATTGTTGTATGGGCCACTTCATTTTCAAGTGTGACGTTTATAATTATTACGTAACATTAGCGATTAAGAACAATTAGAGACCAATTGCTTAGTTCTTTTGTTTGTAATTATGGCGTTTTGAATTTGTTTGTATCAAGAATTCATATTTACTTTTACAGTTTTACATAAACCGACGACTAATATTTAGCAAAGAATTTATGAAAAACATAACGCTTATGGCAATGGTTGTTTCCTATGGTTGTTTCATCCAAAATGGTTGTTTCATCCAATGTGTCTACACCTTAATGGTGTTTATGTTTAATTGTCAATGCACAATAGTGACGTAAGTATTTGTTAAAATGCGTCATAATTGTGATGCAATGTAATAAAAAAATCAATCGAAACTGGAAACATGTTTGATAAATCAATATATTATGCAATTTTCATAATGGTGTTTCCATCAATTACACATAATTAATTCATTAAGTTTAATTCTCAATTACCAAAGATACCTAAAACGAAAACCAACTCAAAATAACTGAAATAATATCAAAACTGGAAATTAATTGCAAAATCGGGTCCGGAGTCGCCGACAAAAAATCGCCAGTGTGGCCACCCGGTCTGAATTAGTCGGCGACTGGCTCCGATTGAGTCGGCGACGATCGCCGACTAAAAAATCGGCAGTGTGGCCATGGCATTATTCTTGAAGTTTATTTTAAACTTTACACATTGTTCGTATCAATAATTCTTAATGCTAGAGCCAAGGTCTTAAATAGGACAGTGACTTTTTTGGGGGTTTCAAAATGTTATGTTGTTGTGGAAGTGGGACTATATGGCCTTATCATTTTCGCTTATAAGGAAGAAAATACCTTGATCATCTGGTAAAAGTCAACTCTTTGTTAAATTTCTGTGCTCTTTACAAAATTGACAATAATTAAAGTTAGACATGTACCCTGACGTTCCCTGCCAATAATTAAAGGTAGAATTAAATCTATTATTGTATGGCGTTTACTGCATTATTTTTAACAGCCATAATAGTCGACCTAAGTTTATTCAATCATACAGTAGAGAAATCTTGCATAGTTGAAAGATGTTAGAAAAAAATGGCACTGTTAATTAAGGCCAACTTAAATTATTTGTTTTTATCTCCATAATGATAGACACAGTTTAAGAAACACTCACCCTTTTCAACTTTTTAATTTAATAAGTTTTATACACCGTTTTAGAAAAAATATCTTCATGAATAACAATGGCCATTTGGAACTATTCTGGAAAATTCATGCTCCATATATAGCAATTAAATTTAAAGGCGTTGTCCCTAAAACCAATTCTATAACATGGCTAAAAAACTTGTTTTGAACATTATAGTAAATGTAATTTAAAATGATAAACAAAATAAGATATCGTAGGCTGCTTGTTTTTGTTTTGTGTGTGACCCGTTCATACTTTCTGAATACGATAGGGGTATCGTCAAGACACGTTATATTATAGCAGTCCGGTAAATCACAGTCTGAAGAGTGTACTGGAAGTATACATGGAAAATATAATATAAAATATCTATCTTTTTTGGTTAGGGTTAGGCACTAATTCACTAAAAATATATCATTAAGGAATGTTATTAAATAATCTTAACTAAAAAATCCTTCCATAGGAGCCATCCCGCCAACCCCCACCGTAACACCCATACTAGGATATTTTGACTTATAAATTCTTGAAAAATGATATTATGGTGTGTAAAATTACTATATAAAACACCAAGTAAAAAAACATTACTTGAAGTATAGTATACTTGACATATACTCTTCAGACTGTGATTTACCGGGCTGCTTATATTATACCAAAGATTGATTATACGACCTTATTTTCGACGGTTCCTATTGAAGTAACGTCCAGCATCTCTAGCTGTTATGCACGAAAAATTGATCGCCAAAACCGTGAATTACACCCATAAGTGCAAACTTCAAGAGAGTGTCCACTTAACCATGAAAACAAGCCCTTATTGCGAATCCCGTGATGCACAAACGCAAAAGTGCAGCAACCATAGATACAGACCCCCTACCACGGAAGAGCAGGCCAACCGAAAAATAGGGACATAAATACATTATTTCCACCAGGGCTGCTCTAGCATAGAGCGACTCACGCGGCCGTATCAATTTAGTTTCCGCCTGATTGCGCACAGCCATCACGGCAATAATAGTTTGCGCTTGATTGCGCATCGCCATCACTTTATTGTATAGTAGCTAATCACATTGATGTGTATAGAGATCATGCGCTCTCAAAACGAGGTCCACTTCAAGCTGCTGAGCACAATTTTGACAAGTCATCCATCCAATTTTTACTGAATATTGAATCGCTGCATCCGAAATTAGAAAAAACAAAATTTGATACTCGTAAGCCATCAGTTCGCACAAAATTTTTATGTTCGAGAAAATTCCTCGACCCATTAAAATCAGTCATTTTGAAGAATCCAGCTGATCGGAACTCAATTATTCTAGTGTCCTTTTGTCCATTTTGTTTAATTCTATTAAGTCCACATGCACAGATTTTTCGTTTCAAAATTATGACCAAAAATGAGCGGTCGATTAAATTCATTTGGACTGTCGAGATAAAAATACAGGATTCAAGGATCGGTGACCAGAGTAAATCATGGATTGGCTGCGCAAATGGCAGCTTCCGATTTATTGTGCTGTCAGCGGCTTTCTGTGTCTGCGGAATTTGAATTGGTACAGAGTCTTTAAAATATAGGAATCCCAGCTGTATTGTCTAATTATACCAAACTATTTATGTTTATCTATATACTATGAAATGAAACAGTGTATTTATATTAAATAGTGAAATTATGCGTCATAAAAACGTGTTCAACTAATCATAATCGAACGTGATCTTGTAGTGTAAAGGCGTGTTCACGCAAAAATATATCCTAAATTTTTGCGTGAACAGAGGGGATTAACTCAGTTAACTGCTATGCTTTTATACAAATGTGGCTTTCGAAAATATCGTGTGTGCACCGAAGGGTGATGGATGACGATATGGACAATATCTCATTATCATTTTTAAATACAACATTAGCAAACAATCAAAAATTTAATACTGATTTTGATATGCTCATTTGTTGTTGTTTTCTTTTTTTTATATAAAGCAAGTGCAAAGGTATACCGCTTGTTTTTGGTTTAAGGCTGCTGATATGATATGTTACCCTTTAATTCCCCTCGATCCTGATGATTTATAGCATTCCGGTTTAGGCATTATCGGACAGGGCGCAACCGGATGTAGAGAAGTGTCCCTCTGGCAAATTGTGCTTTAAGGTTCTACGGCGATTCTAAGACAGACAAAGCCTGAACCAGGTTGATAAATATCATGAATATTACTCTGTGTTAATGAAGGCAGACGAACGATAATACGGGCCATTTCTAAAGAGCAGAGTGGATCCTCTCGATTCGCTTAGAAGGATGGCATACATAGTCTATGTAACGTACAACGATGCACTTTTTGCACTTTTGATTTAATGAGGAATATTTATTAATTCAATCGTACGTCAATTAGGTCAAGTCTTACTTATGTATCATCTTATTTAGTAAAATATATATAGTTCACTACAAATAAAAGTCATGCAATAGTTGATAATAATGTTAAATAATAACTTACCATATCATATAAGTTTTTAACACATTATAATTAATTCCATAATTGTGTACCCAGTAAACAGAGACACGTTTTTATAACGTGAAAACCCCGTTTCCAGTTACGTATTTTTCGCGTTGCATCGAAACATGCATTTCACGTAATTCTGTCCATCATGAATTTCGTGTTTTAAACGTTGAATGAAAACCGACTGAAAACGTATGGTTTGTACGCTTAGCGCACCTCTTGAAACAGCCGTTTCGTGATTATTTATGCATCATTAATTGCAAGTGCATTTCTGTAAGATATATCTAAATGTACTTTCCCCATCATATATTATTTGTAATTTTATCATTTACCTTGTTCTGTTGGTCGATCTCCTTTCTCATTTTATATAAGTAATGCTTAATGTTGCTTTGATGTATATGCCTCTGGAAAATTATTTCTTTTTGAGAATTTATATTTTCCATGACCTCCAAGAATTATCACAATTAATAAACATGTACGGAACTCTTATCCAGTTTATTCGTATTGTATGCGATACTTTAAATCCAGGCCATTACATTAAATTTTACTCATTATTAAATCAGCGTCTTAGGCAGTGGTTGTTTGTCCTCCTATTCTATTCCTTAACTGACAAACAAAATACAAGGGCAGATTCCGATGACGTACACAAGAAACATATACGTCACGTCACTTTGTGACCCCCGAAAAACGACTTAATAAAGTTATGAATTTAGGTTTTTAAAACATAAACTCAGGAACGAGTTTTTGTCGTTTCGCTTTTACGAGTAGAAAACGAAGAAATTAAGACTCGACAAAAACGTTATTTGCACATTGTAAAAACGTAATCTTGTCGATTTTAAACTACGTAATCACAAAACGTAAAACGAACGTTAAACTATCGTAATATATGTATGATACCAAATATTCACCAATATCAAACGCGAGAATTACGTTTTCTGTTTACTGGGTATGTCCTTTTTCACAGTTTTATATTTAACAATCTGATTTTGTCCAATATATCCTTATCATTTCTGACATTCAGGGGCAAATACTCTCATTAATTGGCTATATAGATATCATTTAATATTTTCAATACTTAAACCAGCCGACTTTGCATACATGTAAAGCAATCAAACACACGCTAGCTATGTGTATGGCCAAAATATGATGGCACGCGTTTTTCATTTAAATAAAAATGCGTGTATATTTGCTTTTTATAATATCAAACTAATTAACCGAAATTAAACAGGTCGGCCTGGTATGGGCTTAATTATAACAAACAATCATTAAAGTAATTATTGGTGCAATTTTTCAAAATATGTTTTTTTGCCAAGTCGTAATTTTTTCTTAGCATCTTCTAAGAATTAACCTTTCATGCATATGATCTCATTTCAATTTGACCTTGAGTCTTGCATATCCCTTTTTCTTGCCTTATTATGCACGCATGCGTTTGAAACGCTTAATAAATTCCATAAATACTTTTTGACATATATAATCTATCACATAAAACTTCAGTAGGTTCGAAGTTTTACGCAAGGTGAACGGTGGGGCTCGATGATGGGGTAAAATCACGGTGTGAGAAAATTCCGAATTGTTTCACGTTTCAAAATCCACATTCGAATCCCTAAACATGAATGAAATCTTTGTTCCTAATAAAGCTTTGTTAATTTATATACATGCATATGAAATAATGGAATATGAAATCATGTGTGGCTATGCCACGAACGCCTAATTTGGCTATTGTTTAATAATATATAGTTTTATTGCTATCATACTAGCATACATCACAGTCATGCAATACAAAACCACTTTTATCGTGTTTCATGTTCTTAAACGTTCCATTCCACAATTAAACACTAATTTTCAATACACTTTGAGATTTATATATAAAGTCGAAACTGAAAGCATTCAGCTGTAACTGGTTTTCATGGCGCTGCATATAGAGCCATGACAAGGTTTCTTCAGATTGAGATGCAACCGAAGGAGTCCATACAAGAAGGGGGTATTTGTTGAATAAAGGGGGTACTTGTTGAAGAAAAATAAATATATGAGGTAAGTGTTCTTAACTGGAGCTGAAGTGCGTGCACGTCCTTTAAATTTAATTATTCATCAATTTATTTATCACTACAAAAAACTTGACATTATAATAATGACACAGTCATATTTTGAATGCAGAGGTACATTTCTGTGTAAATCGTGATTATTTTCTCTCATTTGTGTAAGAACAAAATAAACAATTATTTACAATCATATATGTGTTATTTGCGGTCTGGATTTGATTTCGAACAACTTAATTTACAATCTTTAAACGCTTTATGAACACTGCCCAGGTGCCCTACGTTTTGTTCGTAAATCATTTTGGGGTTCTTGTCTTGTTTTTTCCTTGGGTTTATTGTCCTTATAGCAAGGACTGATAAGGAAACGCTTGTCGTAACGAGACATAATAATGATAAATAATGCAAAAGAGGTGAGATGTCTTTTCGACATTCAGATATGCACCTTATGCATAGGTTATGGTTCATATGTTATATATGTGTTAATTATAAGCAAATTCGTGGCTTGACTTAATATTTCTAGTCAAACCGCAGTTTTATTGAATCAAACTGTGATATGAATGACGATTTCATATTGATTTTAATAAGGTCAAAGTAGATACAATATTACAGTATTAACATAATGACAATAATCTTAATACTGAAGAGAGCGCATCTCGTCGTTTCACTTATTTTTTTAGCGGAAACTATCCCTAAACACATCAAGCACACAGCAACAGAGAAAATTCATTGCTCGAGCACATGGGGTGTGACGGGTGGTTGGATTCCGTGGTTTCTATGGTAACCATCTTAGTGCTTAAAGTCACTAATTACTGACGGCAAAATCAATGCTTTCGCGGCCTGCACCTCACAGTGATTGGGCATAGCAACACCGACTTTCGTTGGTTACGCATCGCAAATAGATAATTTGTGATTACGGAGGGTGACAAAGAGTTCCAAGACAATGGGAAAACCCAAATGAGGTATGGAATCACCGAGATGGTTAGATGAATTTACCGTCTATTCAAATTAGTATATCATACGGCAAACTCAAACAGAGAAGCATACAATATTACTCTACTCAAACGACGCGTCAGGTTTAACGTCCATATGATTTTTGTTGCTTTTGATATCTAATGTCCAAGCCTCGTACATTGTAAAAGTATTTTCTTTTAATATCTTTATAGGTCCTCTATATTTCCCTCTACCATGGAAGCCATATATGCCATGAATTTTCCGTCTAAATAAGCACATACAATCTTAATACATCACCAACAAACTAAAACCTTTGTAACAAGCCCAACCACCGTCCCACATCGTCTTAAAGCGCGGAGGGTTTCGCGGGCCCAGATGCCGCGTTAAAACGCCGCCCGGGCGCCCCTTCTTCTCCATACAACTTGCTTCACTGAACTGTGAACGTTTTGCTGCTACCGTTTCTCTTGCTTCTTCGCCTTGTGTCTTTGGCCAAGCGTTCTTGCTCGCTTTCTCCCTTGCGCTATAATGCCAGTCTGTGTCACACACTTGTAGGGGGTGTCAATTATTAGAACAAGCCCCATCTTTCCGGTGGGTATATGGGGGTCCAGTTACGCTTGGAAATGGTGGTTGGACGTTTGCGGCCCGTAGATTTCTTTGTTTCCGATTAGTGTGTAAGAACGATGTGAATATCGTCAAGTAAATTTTACTCCACCAAGTGTTGGGATATGAACTGGAAATAATTGTGCACTAGTGGCCATTTGCCTCTTTCTAAATTTTAAATATAAATGTTATGTAATAAAGTTCTCAGGCTGCATACCAAATGATTATGGCCCAAGTGATAGTGACACTTACTTAACCATTCAACCCAACCCAATGACATTTTTGGTGTGGACGCCTCATGTATTATAACAAGCAAGAGTCAACCGAAGGTAACGATATTTGTTTTTCTCATTTTGGATAATTTTGAACACTTTTAATTGTATATTTCTCCGACAATAATCTCTTTTTAAAACTGTTTTCAGTTGGAACAGTAAAATAATTTTAACTCAGTGCAATGCACTCCAGATAAACCTACCCATCCGTAACGGTCATGCATTCCCTTCCCCTTGGGCATGGCACTTATAACCAAAAAAAAGGTCATATTTGGCGAACATTTACAATGGCGCTCAGTGTTCCTATAGTTTATGATAAAACCCTAATTCATGCATAATCATTTATCTATCAACATTTTTTAAAATCTTGAATAGCATAGTGTGCGTAAAAGATAACATACAGCAAAGTAAGAATACGGAGCCTCCCTTGAGCAACCTTATCCAGAAAGAGGCTGTTTAGTTATTACACACAGCATTCTTCACCACCGGTCAAAAAGGCTACATATTTAGCACCAACTTTAATCATGTGAAGAAACCATTTATACAAGCAGACCTGTGTATATCACGAAACCATGACAAAAAGTAGTACAGTACAAAAAAAGGAATATCACATGCTATGGATGGACCCACCCTATTGTGACGACACGCAATGACCACCACAAGACAATCGCACGAATCACAATGGCGCAACAAGGTAACCATAGATTTACCATGACAACCCCAATAATACGCGGTGACTATTGTCGTGATTGTGGGATGGAGATGTGAGAGAGAGCGGTTAATTAATCAAGCTAATTGGAGTGTTAGCAGGTGTCATGTCGATAGTGTGACGGTTATCATATTGGGTGGCTGATTGGAAATATATTCCCCAATAATGGAGTGTGCAACAAATGCAATTCGCTAATGGCTATTACCTTCATTTTTATAAAAAAAAAAACCTAAAAACTATGTGACAGGTCCTCCATATAATAAATCGGGGCTTTGTCACCAGGGAAGGGGCTTAAATTCTTATGTTGAAAATATATATTTCCTCACCAACGCACATCCTCATAAAAACTATATAAACCACAATCGCATCTATACCTACTTTTCAATTAAAACCATAGGTTAATATGCGACCTCACATTGCAGAAATGCTACCCGGTGTACACCATGAAATTCATATGACGTCATGCTAATGGATTGTCACCGTGTAGCAACACCGATGAGCAGAGGGTAATTAATGAAGCTAATTACATGATCATTGCAACTCATTGCTTCACCTGGCCGTACTCCGATACACCGCTAATTTTTCCAATCAACCAAAGGGGTCGGGTGGGGGGGTGGGGG
>LQRL01061416.1:3529-15770 GCA_001703475.1 Hydroides elegans | reverse complement strand
CCCTAAATTTAAATGTCATTTTTCTTCGCCTTGCTGAAACCACTGAGAGGAATCCCTGGCCCCTAATTGGCTCATTACAGGGGTGTGTCACTTATACTGCGCACGTCATTGACGTCATCAATCAAGGCTCGCTATATAAAAGCACTGTGACACATAATCGATACTCGTCGTGTCCAGTACCTCACTTCGCTTTGAAGCCAATTATTGTAACTTTATGTTTTAATGAAATATGATATATATATTGTGGCTTAATTATTTGATAAACCTAGACCCTAACAAAGTAGCTTTGTATATTCTGCCTTTATATTGACCTTCAGCTAGATTATATCTAATATTGAACATTAAATGGGATCTTATTCCATTAGTTATCGAAAACAAAAAAATATGAAACATAATATTCAAATAAGAAAAAGAAAAGGATTGCAGATAATTGTGCTTTTTTAGAAGCACACCATCTATCTAGTTTGATTTCGGGTAATAGAGAGTTTGTGCAAATATAAAATCTTTGTGTAAATAGCCTGGATTTACCTGAAATTCCCCAAATACAACCAATCAAATTATGTGGTACTGATTTGTTTACGTAATTTTGACGTCATTATAGCGGAATTCCCAAAATTGCACAAACTCTCTAGTGAAGGGTGTGTATTTTCTTGGACTATGATATAGGAAGGATGTGCAGCCGAGCACTTAATCACACAAAACACTCCTACTATGTTTATTTTCAGATTTGTGGGAATTTTCCAAAAAAAAACAACTATATATACATTTCTATATGGTTAAGCTATTCATTGATTTTATGATGAAAATATATCAAGCAAACCATTTTATATCAAGACGTCAACTTTTGAATCAGGAAAATTGAGCTTTTAATAAGAAAATTAGATTTGATTTTTTTAGTACATATGAGGACCTTGGATTTCTTATTATTCATAAAGCAATTAAATATGGTTTATGGAATCAATTATGCCGTTGCAGATCATTTTCAAATATGATAATTAGTGAAAGAGCATATAATTTTGTATCAAGTCCTAAGAAAAAATAAAGTGAAAAACATGCATTATGTGGAGATATTTGATATTTAAAACAAGAGGTCACACAATCCTGACATAAACAAAGTAAAATTAATCCATTCAAAACACTCGTAATTCAGTCGTATTTTTAGCCTGCTTCACATCCTGTTATACCCATCCTAGGTATTTTAAAGGTATTTTGAGGTAATAGCCTTTTGACCAAAATATATCAAACCATTTTTCGTGTAAGTGTTTTTTTTTTACATTCAATATACGATAGTCTACCATTTTCAAAATTGTCAACTTTAATCAATTCTAAGTCGAACGCAAATCAAGCAGTGATCCAACTCAGCAATTCTTTTTTTTAGCAATTTTTAAAAAGAATATCATCTCGTGTGTTTTTAAACTTTTTACCACTGACCTTTAATATCGCTCACAGGTATCCATTTATAAAGTACTCTTTAAGCAATTAATTCGACTATTTTCATATGACTCCGTCATGGGTATGGACTTTATGCAACACCGCATGCGAACTGGTATTTTCAATCTGATAGCCAGATCCTACGGAAATCGCTATTCACATACCAGTGCACAGGAACTGCACAAGCAATAGCGATGTATCTCACCATTATATCGACATTATTTGTCACTTATGCTACACAAAGCGATCCAAGTCCACATACTACGACACCGACTACGAGATTCAATAACCAATCAAGATGTCAAATATGCACGCTAACACTGTACGCAACGGAACACAGTAATAATGTCTGTATCATCTATGCCAAGCTCTCAGTAAAGACCTAATCAGGGTGGTCAGATATCAATGACAAGCATTCAGTAACTTTGCCCCATAAACAAACTTTCGACACCGGTATATATGGATTTATAGGAAACACTACGGCACACTACTATTATGGAAACATTTGCCCAGAAAAAAAAACAATAGAAAACCGAAATTCCCGTGTATTTGGTGCGATTAAAACATCACATCAAACAGTAAGGCCCAACATGTGACGCCTTCAATGACACGACTCATGTAAAATGCTCGAGATTCGTGTCAATGTCAACATACAACCAGCTGATCCGATCTAATTCGTAACTATCGCATATCTGTGATAAATGCACCATCGAATCCCTTCCTCAGCATACGAACCCCCTCGATTCCAGCCTATCAGCCAACACCAACGCTAAAACCCCTGATTCAACCGACCTAAATATCCCATATCTACAAAAAGGACCTTCATTACGTTGGAATAAACACAAAGTCGCTGCTACCGAAAATCGTCGAAATTTTCATGTTCGCATTTGGAAATAAACCTGCCCTCATATGTATTAGCGAGTCATGGCTAGATGATTCAGTAACTAATAACAAAATCAATATACCGAACTATTCTATGGCTGACTTTGTGACCAGTTGTGATTACACAACAGAACAACAGAAGCCCAACAACACAGCTCCTCCTTTTATGTATTACCATGTAATTTTGCTAAAATTTGCTAAAAAAATTTCTAACTCAGGATAATTTGGCTATCTAAATATATAAAAATTAAGAAATACTGTTGGTAAGCCCAGTCCTTCTAGTTTCTCACCATATTAGTTTCATATAATTATTATTTGGTTAACTTGCTAAATTAAGGCGCCAAACCAACCCACCCTCCTCCTTTCAAATATACCTCCAACATTGTGTTGACCCAGACTGTGGGAAACAGCCCTTATTTTATTTCTCTTTAATCCCCCCCCCAGACGAGCGTTATGGTCACTAAAATGCTCACGGGACATTTTAAGAACATTTGCGTTACGTAACTATGGATGTGCATATTGGGATGGTTTTACATTTAGTGTTGACATACTCAGGATGTGAGCCTGCCGCTCTGACCAAATAGTTGTACTTAAAGTGGTGGAGGCAAAATTAAAAGCACCCTAACACTCCTCTCTCATAAATGCTTTCACGCAAGGAAATCTGAGTTTTTATATGATTTTCTAACATGAAAACCAAAAATGAACCTTTTTCGACTGGTGGATCATGAGCATTCCTGCAACAGCCCTTACCTAAAATGCGCGAGTACCGAAAAAGTACGCACAGCGAAATGCCTCATTGAACGATCGGATAGAAACAGAAATGGAGGCTGGGTATGTATCTATATCTGTGATTCGCTAGCTTACAACAGCCAAAAAGACCTGATCGACTGTCATCTAGAAGAGATATGGATCGATATCTTGCTTCCTAAAACCAAACCCATCCTCATCGGCTCAGTTTACTGACCCCCTTCCTTGAGCAACTTCTTTGAATACTTCGACAAAGCACTAGATGACTTGCCCCCTAATCAGGAAATGTACATTATAGGCGGCCTAATTATGTGTGACAACATCAACGCTAGGCTACGTTCAACATACATAAGCACCCTTTATAACCAAGGCCTTAGTCAAATCATTGAATCCTACACCAGACTTTCCGAAACTACATCATTGATAGACCATATCAAATGCAACACCCCCGAAAAAAATAAGCAACATGGTGTTTTAGATATCGGATTTAGCGACCGTCAAATAATCTTCTGTACCCAAAAACAATGTGCAAAAACAAATATTTTGATCATAATGAGGTCACAATAAGGTCACTAAAACGCTATACAAAGAAAAGATATACATTACTCATAGAGTCAACCGACTGGTCAATCCTTGCTACAGTCATTGACACTGTAGCGACTACCAAAACTGTGAGAATTAAGCAAAGTTTCAACCAATGGATAACCAAACATTTTCTCTCAAGAATCAAAGAGATCACTTCCTGGCTACATACAGAAAATGTAAAAAAAATACGGATACCTACAGACAGTGCTTTCGTGTGAAAAATGAGGTACAAAGGTATATTAAGAGTGTTAATTCTTCGAAAATCAAATCAATAATATCAAGGGCTTACCTCGTAAATTATAGGTAAACTTCGTCAAATCAGTGATAATATAGGTAAACCTCGTAAATTATGACAAAAGATTTAAGGTATAGCGACAGATCAAAGTCTAACGCTAAAAAGGCCGTTAAGCATGTTAACATATTTTAATTGAATATATCGAAAACATAATCATGCATTTAATCACAGATAATTTTTAAAAAATATATTATTTTCTTGATCTTAGTATATATATATTTGGTGAATTATCGTCCCTAGTAATATTCAACATACCATTTAAACAGCCTACTGGTTTGTTTTTAATATACTAGATGCGTTGAACTAAACCTAGCAATAGAGTTTTTTTTTGTTTATTTGTTTTTTCTTTGGTATTTCAACAAATAAATATAATGTTACAATAATAAAGTTAATCAGCATTACATGCACAATTTGTTGCAAAATACACAGGATGACTCATGAAAGCCCGGGGACTTATTTGCCAAAAGACTACAAATTAATTGAGTATTGTTGAAAAATGACATTATAACACAAACAGAAATGCTTAAAAGCACACAGGTAGCATAAATTCAATGATGAGTTTATATGAATACATTATCTCAATCTTGTTTGGAGTTGGCTTCACCAGGTATATTTTTTCTTTATTTTGTGCTTGAAGGAAGTATATCTAGAAATACACTTCCTCTGGCTTGGTAAAAAGTTCCAAAATTTGACAGTTTGGAAGGCATAACTGTTTGCCGCAATACCTTAGGTTGATGGCACTTGGAAACTGTAGTTGGGGTTTTTTGTGTTGCTATTATGACCAGATAAAACGGCAGTAAGCATATTCTGTAAATAGCATGGATTCAACCTAGCATCTCTGACCAATATGGCTTCTAGGTGGTATACCAGTGATAAAGCGTACAATTTTGTTCTGACTTGTTTGCAATTTACGTTTAAGCTTAGTACTGAGATTAAGGTACCATGATGCACAACAATAGTCGAAATGACACTTCGCAAAGCAGAACAAACCATTTTCTGATAGTTTCCAGCATTGTTGTTATCTATATATGAACTTTTGAAGTTGTTTTTGTCATTTTGGAGAGAACGATTTTTGCCATTTGTTCACCAGACAGAGTTTGATTCAGAAGAAAGGAGGAACAGCTCAGCTGGCCTGGACAAAATGGACACTTTTTTTGCATTTTTATAATGTTAAAAAAATATTATGTTGTTGTTTTTCATTCTTCATACTTCATTCGTTGAGTCCAAAAGGCCATAGTCATACTGGACTTTTTTGTCGTGCAGCAATTCAAGTGCCATAATAAAACATAATTGAGCGTTGTTCGTCTTAGTAAGGTTGTTTTAAGGTGATTTAACCACATACTGCCCTTCCGAAATGTCATATCTTTCCACAAAATCTGTTCATTTTGCTAGCTTGCCAGAATAAAATATATTTCGAAGAACACATCTACGGGTGCCCCTTAAAATTATACTCTCTATAATAGAGGTTTGGCTGAGATAAGTTATGGAGTACATTTTGTATAAATCACATTTCTTTTGATACTTCTATGTCTTTTGCCAATAAGGTAAAATCATATAAAACAAACATGTTAGATGGATAAAATTGTGCTAATCCATATAAGAAGGGCACCTCACGACCAAACAATCTGTTCCTTTTTCTTGTAGCTAGAAAACATTACATGCAAGCCAAATGTGGAACGCTTTTTGTAGCTACAACTCGTGAAGTACTCTCCATAAGAAAATCGAAATGTCGAACTAATCACAAGAATAGCTGACCTGGAGAAAGATGTCCACTCAAAGGGAAAGAATAAAGAGTCCATGGAAACGCGTTTAACTTCTCTGGAAGAGAAACGTTTGAAATCGAATGATGAAAGGCAGGGTTACCAAGGCCAAATGGCTGATCTTCAGTCGAACATCGACGAGTACGAACAGTACCTAAGGAGAGACAATTTGATAATATCGGGTCTGAAGGTTACGCAGTCTTTCAGCGGAGCGGTGAAATCAAAGCCTAATGCCGGAGACACTGCTGAGCAGATTTCGCAATCCAATCTCGACGAGGCGGACTCTTCTGGCAAACAACATTATTTGTTTTGCCTAGAACCAACTCAACGTCGAAATATGACCTCAAGATCTAGTGGCAGTGCACCATCTACCAAAAAAACACAAAGGAAGCTGCACTTCGCATTGTCCGGTTTGCGAATCGAGATGCGAGGAAAAAGGTTGTGCAGGCTCGGAAAAAGCTGAAGGTAACGAACATTTTCATAAACGATCATCTCACTCCCAAAAACGCTTCGCTGTTCAAGCAAGCAAGGGAGATGAGAAAACGAAACGAAATCCAAAGCGGTTGGACGATAGATGGTAAAATATTCATCAAAATAAATGAGCAAAAAGTGTTGATAAAAACCACCGATGATCTGAAGATTGCTGTCAGAAATATATAAATAACTGTGTTATCTCGTGAACCGAACATTATGTAGACATTATATAAAATAATTGAATTGCCTTGTGGAATATGTGCAAAAGAAGTTAAGTGTGACGCTATATAATGCGACTTATGTATGCAGTGGATTCATCGATTGTGTGCAAAGTTGTCTAAATACCTTTTGAAGAAACAAATGTTTTTTTAAATGTAAACTTCTATTGTGCAAACAACTATATTTCCCTTTCATCATTTAGACGACGACGAATTCGCTTATGAAAACTCTAAATTGGATATCAGTGAACAAACAAGTTTACAACAAGTATTCGAATCTCACCTTACAAAGTTTTGACAGAACAGAACTCTCACATAAAGACTGGGATTCTGAAGTTGACCCGGATTCCATTGTTTTAAAGACTGCAGCTTCGAATGTAAATATTATACAGACACTAAATTTAAAACAGAAATTAACAACATTAATGGCTTTTCTATTGTTCATTTTAATGCAAGAAATCTGAATACAAACTTAAAACATATTTAATATTATTTTGTTAAACTTGGCTCAGACTTTCATGTTATCGCAATAACGGAAAGTTGGTTGGATGCAAATGTAGATTTAAGTGAATATGCGTTGTGTAACTATAAAAAGTATAATGTGTTTCGCCCTGACAGAAGGGGTGGTGGTGTAGCTCAGTATATACGTAATGATCTAGTGAGTAGCAGGATTGAATTGCTTTCTTGTGTAAGAAGAAATACATATGAAAGCCTGTCTATGGAGATCAAAATTAAAGGTGGTAAGCATATTGTGATTGCATGTGTTTAAAGAACCCCGAGTTCCCAATTTGAACACTTTACTGATCATATTAAAACATTTTAAACAAACCAAAAGAAATAAATCATTGTATCTATGTGGGAATTTTAATGTAGATGTATTTAAAAAATAATTTTCATAATTTAACCACCACTTTTCTCGATTTGTTGTATTTTTATGTTGTGTTTCCTATGATAAACACAAGTAACATCATATTCAGCAACATTAATTGATAATATTTTCACTAACTGTCTATCAAGTGGCAGTCGAAGCGGTATCTTGTGCAATGATATAACCGATCATTTACCAATTTTTATATCGTGTGTGCATAATTCAAAAGAATTCAAGAAGAAGGTATTTCAAAAGAAACGCCTAAGGTATTTAAATATATAAGGCCAGTAATCAAGGCAAGGATTGAGTGTTTTAAAGTCGAGCTTTGCAAAGTCCAATGGAATTCGGTTTAGATGAAACAAAGTTAATACTGCGTATGATGCGTTTATGAGTGTTTTGAAAAATATGTATGATAAACATTTTCCTTTGAAAAAAGTATATATCGGTGCTCATAAAAGCAGCAAACCGTGGATGACTACAGGGTTGATCAATGCATGTCGTAAGAAAAATTAATTTATACGAACGTTATATTCTGAATAGAACACCAGATAATGAGCGCAAATATAAATGTTATAAAAATAAGGTGACATCTATTCTCAGGTTTTGTGAAAAAAGTATTACAGTGATATAATATTGGAAAACAAAAAGAATATAAAGGCAATGTGGTCTATTTTTAACAGTTTAATCAAGGGAAACAGAAGTAGCCAACAACTTCCCAATGAGTTTATTGGTGGTAGCAATCATAAATTTCTTGGAGCAAAACATATTGCGCAAGAATTCTATGAATTCTTTATAAATGTTGGCCCTAAATTAGCTTCAAAAATACCAGTACATCAAGATCCTTATATCTATGAATTTCTCCCAGAGCGTAATGCGTCAAACTTTTTTATTGCTCCTGTTACCGAAAACAAGATGATTCAAACTGCAAAATGCTTCAACAGTAAAACATTTAACGATTATGATGAAATGTCTATGGATATTGTAAAAACATTATAGATTTGGTATGTGAACCGTATTTTCATATTTGTAACTTATCTTTTAAACAAGGTGTGTTTTCTGACGGTACGAAAATTGCTAAAGTGTTACCGCTTTTCAAGATTAGTGAGAAACAAGTTTCAATAACTATAGACCGGTATCATTATTGCCACAATTGTCAAAAATTCTAGAAAAATTGTTTGAAAAAAAAAGACTCAATAACTTTGTAGATAAGCATGATATACTTAGTAACTGTCAATATGGTTTCAGAGAAAATAGGTAAACTTCTACCGCGTTAATGGAGCTTGTTGAATAAATTTGTAATCCATAGGACAAAAGGAAATTCAAAATTTGAGTATTTATAGATTTAAGTAAAGCTTTTGATACTTTAGATCATACAATATTATCAAATAAATTAGAACATTATGAAGTAAGAGGAGTGACATCTGATTGGTTAAAAAGCTACCTCGCAGGTCGTAAGCAATGTGTATAAATTAATGATACTCGCTCAAGTTTATTAGATATTGTTTGTTGTGTACAACAAGGGTCAATCTTAGGCCCAAAATTATTTATTATGTATATAAATGACATTTATAATGTTTCTAATATTATGCGTTATATTTTGTTTGCTGATGACACAAACATGTTTAAAAGTGGATATGATGTGCATGAATTAGCCGCCAAAATCAGCGCCAATCTTGATATTTTACAACGTTGGTTTGATATTAGCAAACTCCCTTTAAATTTACAAAAAAAAACAAACTTGATGATATTTGGTCGACATTACCATGGTCAACTCAATCGAGGGCAAGTGAAAGTCTATATTAACGGTCAGAAAGTCGATATGGTAAATTCTACGAAATTCTTATGGGCAATTATTGACTCAAGATTAAATTGGTATGATCAAATAAGTCGTGTTTTTGAAAAATTGTCTAAGTCTCTTGCCGTCATGTGTAAAATTCGACGTTTAGTTAACAAATTTTGTTTACTTACATTATATAACTCGTTGTTTTTGCGTTATCTTACATATTGAGGTGAAATATGGGTAAATATTTATAAAACAAAGCTGCAACCTTTGTTCATTAAAAAAGGCAATAAGAATGTTTAACAATACCGGTTTTTATGATCATACAAATTAATTATTTATGTAGTATAAATTACTAAAATTCGCTGAAATAGTAAAATCAAAAACAGCCTGAATAATGTCTAAGGCTCATCATAATAAATTGCCTTAAAATGTGCAACATTATTTTGAAGTCGGAGCTTGTGCAAATGTATATGGAACTAAACAAATGACAAGTTTAATACAAATTATGTAAGAACAAATCTTAAGTCAAATTGTGTATCAGTAGTCGGTGTAAAAATTTGGAATTCCCTCCCAAACAAAATATGGCGAAAATATCACTTTGTTTACTTTCAAAGGTAAACTTAAACAGTATTTTCTTGTTATATACGGTACTAATTAGAAAAATTGTAACATAGCACTTTGTTTTTAATATTGCATTTTATTGGTATTAAGGAGAATTATTGCATTTATTAGAATGTGTTATGACATAGCCCTTTATTAAGTTTTTTTTGCAATTTATTAGTGTAAATGGTGTGTTCTCGAATAAGTTGATAGAGAGCTTGTGCCAATATAAAAATCTTTGTGTGCATAGCCTGGATTTCCCAAATATAACCAATCACATTGCTTGTTACTGATTTGCTTACGTCATTCTCACGTCATTTCGTTTGAATTCCCAAATCTACACAAACTCTCTAAAGAAGAGAGTTTGGTTTACCTTATTGTCAGGATGGTGGTAATCCTGATTCTTCTTTACATTCTGTTATATTCTGTCTCCAAACTTATCTATTCTGACCTGTAAGCAGGGAGGGGCTATTGCCACCAGCAGACCGAGCGTCTATCCAATATTCTAGCTGCTTTACACACAAACCAAGAAAGCCACTAGGCTTTATCCATCCAAGAAACCAGATTGCCCAGACTGACAGACATGGTTGAACTCCACCAAGGTGTAACACGTGTTGCAAACTCTCCAAGTTGAGCCTCAATGCTTGAGGTCTTGCCTCTCCGACGTTCAAGCACAGACTGACCAACTTCCTTTGCTTTTGGCACGGGGATTCCGGGAAAGGGCAATGATCAGTAACATTGTGTAATAAGCAAATTATCAGCGAATGTTTAATCGATTAATCAATATCTACTACATCTCTATTAGAGAGTTTATGCGAATATAAAAATATTTGTGTTAATAGCCTTGATTTCCAAAATATGACCAATCAAATTGCTTGTTACTGGTTTGTTTACGTCATTCTTACGTCATTTCGGTGGATTTCCCCTATCTGCACAAACTCTCTATTATAACTTCTAGC
Organism: Hydroides elegans; assembly: GCA_001703475.1. Lineage (NCBI taxonomy): Eukaryota > Metazoa > Annelida > Polychaeta > Sabellida > Serpulidae > Hydroides > Hydroides elegans. The sequence continues at coordinate 5,168 of LQRL01061416.1, read as the reverse complement.
CACCCTTCTAAGCTTCAAATAAGGTTTCAAGTATTAAGAACAAAACAAATATTATTTCTCTACCTTTTTGCTATATCTTTTCTATGGTGCTTAATCATTGTAATACTATATTATTGTATTATATGCATGTTTGAAATTAGAATAAATAAATAACTAGATTATCTTGGTACTTGTAGACCACAATTTATCTGCAATCTTTTCCTCTTTATTTTTAAAAACTATTTTCTATGTGACAAAATCAAAAGTTTTTTTTATGATTCAGACAACCTTTAATATAGTTTTGTCAAAACAAGTTTTATTAATTCAGACAGAATTATATGAAGGACATCCAACTACGACTAACTAATTGTTTAAACATTTAAATTGTGCGAAAAGGAGTTTAATATTTTCCAAGCCAGCTGAGCTGTTTCACATTTTCTATCCAGCTTGGTCTGAAAAGGAACACCTTTTGCGAAAATTGAAATGTTAAAATGGAAGCGAATAACCTATCAAATCATGCAAATGACAGTTAATTAATCAATGCAAGGAAGTTTATTAAATTTCAAAACAATCACTATCACTTATTTTGCGAAAATTAAAAAAAAAATCCGTCATAATTATTTTGAAGCATTTAGAACAAACTACCTGGGATCCGTCATAATTATTTTGAAGCATTTAGAACAAACTACCTGGGATCATATTATTCATAATACTCATCCCAGAAACTACTGTTCAAATAACTTTTGAAAAATGTTAGGATGATTTATATTTATGCTAATTAAAATAAAAAGCAAATATTATGAATAAAATGTGAATTAAATGAAATAATAATAAAACGTAAAATCAAAACATTGCGTCATGTGACAAATTTAAGTCATTTCAGTCAGCCTTCAGTTGACTGAAGTTTTGACTTATCTGACTGAAATGAATTATTTGACTGAGAGAAAAGAAACGCGTTTTTTCCTTAATTCACTTAAGTCACTGAAGAAAATTATCTGACTAAGAGAAAAGAAACTCGACCATTAACAACATTTTTAAAATGACGGATTGGCTATTTCTCAAAAGATTTTACAGTTTAAAAACTTGAAAATCCCGTAAACCTTGATTAAACCTTGTTAAAAATATCATTTTCATTGTTACAGAAACATAATTACTTAGTAAATAAAAAAATATATACTGAAATGTGATTTTTCTTGTTGAATTGAATTTATGTGATTCCTTAATTTATGCCCATCATGTTTTTTCCTTTTGTTCACATATTATCGCTCAAATGTTGCGAAACTCAGAACAACGTACAAGATTGCACAAGTGTTTCGACACCAAAAAAAGTGTTTATGTAGAGTTCGGATTCCTAAAAGCACAACCAATATATTTTAATAAGCGATTGATGATTTAGATGTAAATTAAGGATAAATTCAACAAGGTTTTTATTTTTTTACCCGTTAAAGAATAATTAAATACCAATAATCAAGTATTAACATACGAGTACTCGTATCAAAATTATTTGACTTTTAGCCAATTAAAACATTATTATGTTATGAAGTCAATGGGCTTATTTCGTATAAACATCTTGATTTATATGCCACCATTGATGTAAATGTTCGTTCCTTTAGTTTTTAGGCCCAAAGTAAGGAGCCTACGAGTAGAGAGTTGGAGTGTC
>LQRL01061411.1:3345-14267 GCA_001703475.1 Hydroides elegans | reverse complement strand
CTCATTCGGGAAGCGTGCGAAAATGATCTAACTAGATCATATAGCAAGTATAATGGTCATAGGAGTTAATATGATCTTCTTTTTAGAACTATAATTGCTATGGGGAGCGAAAGTTCTACTCATACTAATCCAGCGAAACCTTTCACTCACTCAAATGAATAACTCGTATGTTTATATCAAATCAGGGTATCTTTCATTTTTTGAAGGCTAAAAACCAGGGTAAGTATACTTGCCCTGAAAAATATTAGGGCAAGTATACTTACCCTAACTGTGTTAGGGTAAGTATACTTACCCTAGGGCAAGTATACTTACCCTAGGGCAAGTATACTTGCCCTAAAACGAATAGATACCCTGTGACATATATATTTTCTAATATTTTGAATAGTTTCAAATTAATTCTTTTCAAATCGGGGTTTCCGCAGAAAGTGGCATGGATCCCTTGAAACATGCCTACTGCGGCTAAAAAATGATAATAACTTTTGCAAATTCGGATTTTGAAATGACCTTGTGTCGAGTAGGGAAATACTTTCCCTCCTAAAGCATCACTTGACGGCGATGTTTGCATTCAGCTGCCTGAATGAAATATGGATTATTGCAATTTCAAATTGGATTGAAACGATTCAACAATTGTAATTCCGGAAGTAAAATAATGTTGTGCCTAAAAATCGATTTTTAACGAAATTGTAACAATTGCTTTTTTCAACACTGAAGTTTTTACTGCTTACAAGATTCGGCATAGGAAAACAAGAACCTTAAGTGGACAAAACCTTCTGCTGAACTCAAATACTCTCATCTGATTATCTCTAACCAGGAGTTGTTCCCCTTCGTAGGAGATACCGCAATATGTAAGTGTAGGCTTAAGCGATGTCATAAACGGGGAACTGGTACCGATAGAACCATGCAAACTTCTTTCGTATGTTCAGAAAAGTACTCATCTTCACTTTTTCAGCAGATTGAGAACCCGTTTTGAGATTTCGTTAGTTTGTTTTATCTACTGATTATCTAAGCTTTAGATCATGGGCAATAGGATTAACGTATATTAAGTGAGAAAACAGTTTGAAAACCGTCATATTCTAGTTTAATGCAACGTGACGATATCTGTATGTTGGCTAACATTTGGGAAATATTGAACGCATTTATACCCTATAAAGTTTACTTCAAGTACCCTCTGTAACACATCTCAATACTGTGATATGAAACAGGGATTCGAAATCTGGCAAGAACAATGTGTTTCCCTGTCACTGCCCCTGGAATCAAATATATATCATGACTAAACCCCTAGATAATTGTTCATCTATGTATTAAAGAGAGGTCACCCATACAAAATAATGAGCAAAATGGGGCAATGAACCCTGTTATAATGTTGGTGACTAACTGACTACAGCCGTCTTAATAAAATAAGTCTATTCAACAAAGTGTAATTAGCGAGGACATCTTTTTTGTTTCGCTTCCGACACCTAGTGCAAGAAGAGTAAAAGACATGAAGTTGAAAAGGCATTTACTTCGCGTGGCAAATCATATCCAGATGAGCTTAGGTGAATCCTATACCGAAGTAGAAAAAAAAAAACATATCAGCTCTTTATTTTCGGTGGTTTCATACGCTTTGAAATATTGTATTTATTATATAAATGAGGTTTTAAGAGGAAAGAAATACTTATCAACACAAATATTGTATCATGTTTTTGTGATAATTTCAAGGGTTGAAATACAAATCATTACAATACATTTCGTTCAATCACATTTCCGGATTCAACAAGGTTCCTGCCCATGGGACAGACGGACGAACCGAGATATGATTAGATCCATTCGGCATGCTAAAACCTACATGCGTACCAGAATCAGGTTCCTTTATTTATTTGCTTAACATTTGATAACGAAGATGTTACATGAATCTTTAATTTACCAATTCAATCTTGAAACCTTTTCAGTAACTGTCACACGGCAAACTAATTTGTGCCATTGCAATGACAACGTCTGAACAATGCCTGTCATACGTCAGGCAATAATCCTTTATGAAGAGTCTGAGTCTTTCTCCGAACAAAAAAGAAAGAAACTGGACAGTATTTTTTAACAATACAACATGTTATATATGGATACCAACTGATGTTCTTAAGTAGCTATTACTAAATTCGGTATCTCATGCCAACAGAAAAGGCATAAAATTGACAGGAGAAAAGGGAAGAGCGTTTTATTACAATCTGCAATAAAGAGAAAATTAGTTTTGCACTTTCGCACATGTTCTTGGTGGTTGGTCGGCATATAAAACCGAAGGAGACTTCCATTTATCGAGAGTTTCATTTTTTTCTTTATAATTTACCAACTGATATAATTTATAAATCAGAGTGAAATTGCGTTGAACAAATGTGAATATTCCGGATTATTTATGTTTGCTCTGTTGCCATTCTATAGTTGTCATATAATATTTCTATACAGATTACTTTCTGAATTTGCGTGACAGTTCACAAAAACTAATTTTTTGCCTAGTTTTGGATGTTTGCAAACAACATTCGTTGTTTATTACGATTCGAGTTTTAAGCTAATGATGAGGGACAAAATATTAAGGTCCTAGATTTTGTCAATAACTATGCCCTGGTTCCAAAAACAAACTTAAGTAAGAGCGTCAACCGAACTAATGCAATGATTTAATCCATTATATTCGATAATGATCAAATCAGTTTTCTAAATGTCAATAATATTATTTCAAGCAAGTATGAAAAAGAAACAAAGGAAAACCTGAATAAACTTCATAAATATCCCTCTTCACCATTTCACTACCACTCCCATCCATCTTCTCCATTTCCAGATGTATCATACGATATTGAGACACAAAAGGATGACGAAAAAGACCCGACATCGCAAGAGATCAGCCTGAAATTGCCCTGCTGACAGCGCCTCGAAGATGCCAGAGTCCGCATAAAAGGACAATAGTTGAAGGCATGCGAGCAAGAATCTGTCAAGTGGATTCAACATGAATTTGGCCAATATGGAAATGCGTCATGACTTGATCAAGCCAAGAATTCAAAAACGATCATTAGTAAACCAAAATAATATATATTTCGCAATTTCAACATCAGAGAATCTACCCTTGAATAAGCTATCAACTACATTTTGCTCAATGTAGTTTTCTCAAGAAAAAAACATAAAACGCCACGAGCGGCTCATTGCATGAACCCCTTTAAAACTCACTTTTCATTTTTGATTCCGAAACTGTCTCGTTTATGACGTCACTCGTGCAGTCCATTTATGTAATTGTTTTCAATCTATCACTGTTGTTGTCTTTTGAGCATGAGTCAGTGCGACATTGACTCTAATGTGCCGAAAGGGTTTCGCAAAACTAAAATAGTAAAATGAAATTGTTCTTGTTTAAATAACATTGCATTTTTAACACAAATGTATGAGAGATATTGTTATACAATTTGTACGAATGTTTCGGCATATTTCATTTTTCAATACACGCACGCGTTTTATATAAACTTAATGGCTATAACGCGTCTATCAAATTCTCATTTGCCTACAAATGTAGCAGTTAAGCTTTTAATTGATATAACAAATATAATTGAAATCGGATTTCCTCTCAGATTAGGCAAAGAATGGCTATATTTTCAAAAGTTTTCTTACTGTGAATTTGCGTATCGGTAGTTTATATTTCTTGCCATTCGAAGCTAAATATAGTTGTGTCCATATAATTGTATTTTTGAATATGATAGGCCCTAAGGGGCTATTTCGATTTATTTGGTAAATGCAAGAAAAGGCCAAAGCAAGTCGCCCAGTCGCCTTTGAAAATGACAGATCTGATTCGGCAGCAAATGGAAATCCCGTGTACGTATCAGTTATTGGCCCATACCAAAATGTTCTTTTTTTTTTTTTCATTTCGTCCAATTTAGGTTTTGGAATTTGGAAGATATGCTGTTTTTTTTTTTAATTCACTTGGAAAACAGCATTCTTCTAAAGATATGAATTTGTAAAAACAACAACACTTTAAATTATCAATACAACCAAAATAACAATTAAGCAAATTAAAACGTGAGAGCCAAGTGATAGGAATTTTACAACTGTCCCTAAAATGAGATCACACATGGGTACCCGTAAGTAAATATGTAAAATATATAGTAAAATATACAAATATACATATATATGTGTTCATACATAATACTCATGACACAGAACTAATCAGACTGAATTAAATTCATCTCCGGAAAGCCCTTACGTGAAATGAGTCAGAAAGAGTAGCTAATCCTAGATGAAAGAGTGAAGGGGTTTCTGATTGGTTGTTAGAGTGTATGAGCATGATTAGCATCAAAAGCATATCAATCCACAATGCACAATATTGTTCAAAGAAATTGAAGATTCGATGTACGAAATTCTGCAATTTTCCGAATAAATAAGTCATCAGGATTTCCTATGCTTGCCATGGAGCCTTTAAGGTTTTGAATATTCTAGCTTGCCTACTCATGCAGAAAATTAAAACCAGACAACGTTCCAGGTAAAAAGAAATCTCGAGTGCCGCAACTCTGGAGAAAAGGCAACGTAAGAACCCGTATCCAGGTACCAAGTATAACGTACGCATCCGCTCTTTGAAAACGTGTTTGGCGCACGCGTTTAGTACGTGCGGTGGCCTAAAAAGAACATTAAGTACGGTAGCCTATATTTCTGTTTTATTTTACTCGAATGTAAACAACCGAAATCGTTTTGCCATTGCCGACATGGTAAAATTCACAGGCATGGAGCATAGAAAACACGCCCATCCTTTCAAATCGCGGTATAATCATTAACGAACGACTTGCGTAAGTATGCGTGCTGCCCGCCATAAACTAGAAGGATTCCGTAACATGTAATATATTACCGTTTAATATACATATTTGTATTTTTTGTGTGTATTTTACTGCTTACAATAATTATTATTATTGCAAAGTTATTGAATTTTTGACATCCAGCTTCGTTGTTATATCACATTTGAGCCGCCGTGTTTCCAAATGGATTCCAATTAGAGCGTCCTGTTGCCATGCCAATCACGACGTCTGTGACGTCAATTGGCCCATCAGCGTATACGTGGATTTGCTTAACTAATTCCCCTTTCCGTTCGTATATTCAATTTATGGTGGCATCTGAGTCTTAGTTTGAAGAAAAGCAATAATGTGTGGGGGTTTTACAAATTGAGGCATACGCTCACACGTACAAGCACATAATTTGCAATTGGGAAAAAGTGTTTCATATGCATTTCATACAATTGGAGCTTTGGATAATTAGTATAAAACTGTAACGTATTTGTATGAGAAATATATATTTGAGGTTCAAAATAAGACAAGTTTTTAAGTAGCCTACATCTGGGTATTTAATACTGTTCAATGTATATATTTTGTCAAAATAATAGTTGCTGTAAGATATGCTGCCTTCAGTAAAATATATCAAAGTACCCGTAAAATTCGATAGCCATCAGTAAATAGCGTAACACTATAGCAAAGGCGATAATGTCATAACTGAAGCAATTGAAGACAGCGCCTGAGCACAAATGAAACACGTTAGCCATTACGTCTCGTGAAAGCAAAACGAGTTTGACTTAAGTCTCAATAGGTTTTTAAGAGAGTATCCAATGACTCTGAATCAACGCACTGGGCTTTTTGGATCCTAATTCTCTGACCTTGACTTTCTAATTTGAATCATGCCTCTTAAATTCAAAATTTATCAAAAAATATTTTGTTGGTTTTCGTATACATCGTCTTTCTTGAAAATATTTGTTTTAACCACCAATATTTATAATATTTCTTTCCACCTCAATAGCAATGCTCACTTCATTACCCAATTTGTTTTGATCGGTTAATTATTCTTCACTTTTGTAAAATATTGGCGAAATACAAGAAATCGTCAATGTCAACTAAGTTAACTGTGCCAAATTTCAAATGGTTTGTGCTTTATCATAGGCCCCTAATAACAGCCGCTTAAATACTTATCATATTAGTAAGAAACGAAGCAACAACTAGAACGAAAAATGTCATTCAAATGGGGCTTAAGTGATAACCCAACTGCACTAACGTTATAGGTTAGAAAAGCATCATTCCACAGGAACGTCACTTGATCTCAAAAGGATCACTAAAACAATGTTATTGTTAATGGCTTAGCTTAATCTAGATACACGAAGCACTTAAAATATGGTACAACGTATTAAGCAAAGATAACATATCGATACTTCGTAAACATACTTCCTTTACCGGATGGTAGCTGTACAGGTGGGATCAGTTTCTCTGACGTCACTGATTCAAGTGCCGCATCTTGAGTGACGTAGAAATGACGTAATGAGGCCAGTCGCTGCGTTTGATTGGCTAAGAGTATTTGACGCGCTAAATCTCGCATGGACATCGACTGCGATATTGCCATCGCTTTAAATTGTTGCCTGTGAATCAGAGAAAAGATATTTGGTGGAAAAACGAAAGAGAGATGTAGAAGAAAAGGGAACAGCCTATCCCGTAGTCATAACACTCAACACAAATTCAATGAAAAATGGTAGTTTTGGATTTGGTAAATGAAGTTACATCAAATCAGAGGGGTACCGGATTCGAACAATGAGGGTCTCTAATTTCCAAGGCAACATAGTCACCCTCTCTAAACCCCACTCTTTTCTACCCTATGCCACGCCATCTCCGCGTTCCTTAATATAACACCGCCGCCTAGATTTGTGACTGGGCGCCCAAGTATACTTTCTGCTTCATCAATTATTAAGTTAGCAATGAAACGGGTAGCACTCTGGAATCAAATGAAAGATTAGCGGATCGCTTGCTTTGGGGCAGTTTGTGGGAATATATCCGGCACCACAAGGCGATGACTGACGCCGTTAAAACGTAGTAATTTGGCTGTTTATTTCAATTATCGTTGTCAATTTTCATGTGAAAGCGCTAGTGTCATTGCAGAAGCGACGCTGACGTAAAAAAAAATTGTTCTTCCGACGGGGAAATAATGTCGGTATTCTTTAATATGTACCGGGTAACCTAATCGTGTTCTTTCCACGACGTTCCTTTTTTGCGTAACGTTGCAATGATTTATATTACCGAATTGGATCTCATTTTATGGAGGCGGCAATGCATATGATTCTATTATTTTTTCAATCTTCACCTTTACGATGGATCCATCAAACACTTGAGCCCCGCGTTTTCATTCTTCCATAAGCATTGTTCCTTGAATATAAAATGCCTATTGAGCATGTTCAAAAAGAATTTGAAACACATACCTCGAAAGAAAATATACAATGACATGTATACGTTTGAACTAATGAATACGTAATGAGGATTACGTTTCATATGTGATGTTTTAACAAATCACCCTCGGGCCAACATACAGTAACCCCTCGTTAATTCATCCCCGGTTAATTCGTCCCCCCGGCTAATTCGAACTGTTTTGCCCGGTCCCGATTTTGGGACCAATGTATTCTTATGGGAAAGTTCGAATAAACGAGGACCCTGATAATTCGAACTCACTTTGAGCCAAAAAATCGTCATATTCCAGGTTGATATTTGTCTTTTTGGACAAGTTGGACATGTGTTTATGTCATATATCGCACTAAAGATATTTCCCTGAGTAAGGACTTTCACTTGATGTCATAAGACCACATATAAAGACATTCACATGTCCTTTCAACCGCTTTTTATACAAAAGATGATACGCTAATTGTTTGTTCATGGAGCGGTAATCCTAAGCGATGTCACTCCTCTTATTGATTTAAGTGTATTTTTTGACAATGAACTTATCAAACAAAGGGATGATAAAACAATGGAATGAATGAACAATGGGGATGGGTTTTCATACTTATTTTAATTGAAGCACAATAGAATGAATGAACAATGGGGTGGGTTTTCATACTTATTTCAATTGAAGCACAATAGAATGAATAAACAATGGGGTGGGTTTTCATACTTATTTTAAGTAAAGCACAACGGTTGAAAGGGACAAAGTTAGGTTGACAGAGATCCGCATCCTTTATTGATTATCTTGATGATGTGAAAACAAATGTAACGACGCTGAAAATCCTTCGCAAGTTAGTTAATTTACACAAGCGAGCAACTTTGGCTACAACAGGAACAACGATAGTATACATAGAATATAAACATAAAGATTTGATTGATATTCTTAAGTGCTAAAATAGGGAAAAATGAATATGATTATTACTGAGATTGATAATTGAAAATTTACCTTTCGACATTGATTAAAAAAAAATACTAATAAAAATTCTCATAGCAACGGATATGAACAACGTTACTCGAAATGCACAATCAAATATATGAGTATGTTGCGGTTGATTAGCATAATATTTTTAAAATTTCATGATAAATGCGGAAGGAATCGTTAAAAACTGACTTAAAATTCAGCATGGATTGTAACCAACCAAATACATAGAAAGAAAGCCTATACAAGTCTATATAACTAACAATATAAATATAAAGCTCCATAGCGCCTTATAACTTATCCATCACTCAATGATAACTGAATGAACATCTCGACTTCCGGACCCCGGTTAATTCGAACCCCGGTTAATTCGAACCGATTTCGCCGGTCCCGAGTAGTTCGAATTAACGAGGGGCTACTGTATTTCTTAATGTGATCATATGAATAAACGCCCAGTAAACGGTAACGGTAAAACACCCAGTCGATCAGTGAATATCCAGGAGAAAAATATCCATTATTGTTGTGAAGAAACGTGCTCTGACCATCTCATTCACCCTAACGAAATACAACGTGATTTTATCTCATTCAAGGATTTCATTTGGGATCAAGGCGGTCTAAGCAACGAGATGAGATTATGATATTTGAGGCCAACATTTACTACATGGGCATCCCGAGCAAAGATGTGATAAGAAGGACATTGAATTGGTGTTAAGCTTGCTTTGCTGCCTGTTGATGCTTAAGGAAAATTTGAATTAAACCATCATGAATCGGTCAATATTCTGGGATTAATGAAATGTAGAGTTTTGGATACAATAATGTTAAACCCACAAAGCTTAGATCATATTTCGTACAAATGTAAATAAACATTTATTTCATCCGATGTCCTAGTTTACCTCGGTCACTTACATTTGGATAGCCTTGGGCGTTTGCCCGCCCAGCACTGTCCTATTCCCCAGTTTCATTGACCATTTCTCGTCTATGACCCTCTCTTTAGTATCTCTCTCCTTTTGTATGCTGGGATCACTTTTAGGTTTCGAGGACGATGCATCGCCAGCGGCGTTGTCTTCTGGCGGTGGTGGTTTTGACACTAGTGTTGCTGTTGTAGTTTCTTTGGATGGTTCGTTTGGCTTTGAAATGGATTCGCCGAGATCGTCACTTTCGTCACTTGACTGTGAAAATAAGAGATTTGGTTAATTAACACATATGAGAATAATTTAATTTTAAGCTAAAAAGTTGAGTTTGTCAATTTTCCGCTTGCTAAATTTTTATTTTGTTTCTAAAAATAACAAGCAAAACAAAATCCATTGAAATGCAGAAGCGTAATTTTATGTAAATTTGAATAATTTAGGATAATACAAATACAAAAAATATATCTAATCACTTAAATGAAAGTACTTAAAACAGCATATACAATAGGAACTGAAATGAGGAAATATAAAAAGTTGAATTTTCTCATTTGAACAGAAATATGTACCCTTTTAGACAGTTCATTATCCCTATCTATTGATCATTCATTCTGTCTGTATCGGTTGCCTATATCGATAATAATATCTTGACAGTCGAAGAAAGCTATCGCACAATGTTACAATAACTGTCTAGATACAATCATGTAAATATTACTTTTTTCCTCAAATAAAACGTCAAATTCCTGTTTATGTTGTAGAGGATATGTCAACAACAAAGAAACGAATAAACGTTTACTGACATAGGTGATAATGTCTTACAGGATCATAAGGATAATATCAATGAATGATATGTCTGTAAAAAGCCCACCGATACACTCACGAAAACAAATTCATTTCCTTTTCCTTTAATAGATAGCTACTATCTGTGTGACGTCACAATGCTAATTTTGAAGGGCTTAAGCTTTCCGCATGTCAGAAACGCATGTAAACACACTATATTGTGCACCCTCATATGAATTTCACTAAGAATACTTAAAGTATTTTTTTTTAAACTATGAATTTCCAACCGATTAAAATCTCGGTATATATGACTCGAAAATCGGTGTTGCCAAACCCGACCACCACATTGACGGAATTGTGCCACAAATGAGCGAGTTACATCCGCGGTGCCGCTTAAGCAATCACTCCCTTATGGCAACGCGGAGGCTAATTAAAGTCAACTGTCACTTTTGAGCGATCTGATGGCGTTAAGGAATGCCCTCGTTGTTGAAAACCAATATCGGCGGAGAAGGCGAATCTGCTCACTCAGCGTGGGCCGTAGTGAGGCCCACTCATATTGTGCATCCATTGACGGGAGCCGAGAGATTTCGCACTTTGCATAATGGATTGTCACGTATAAATAAAATCAGTGTCATTGAGCATATTGAATATTGCGTAAGGATGTCAAAATAGTTTCTTATATTAAACGGTCCTTTACTTACCCTACAATGCATACAATGGGACATGGAAGAGCTGAACCATGAATTTGCCTGTACCTATTACATGACAATATTGATATCATGTAAAATAAAAATGATTCTTCATTACGGCGATTCTTATCAGTGGCCATATAATATGTGGTCCGATATTTTAAAACAGTGTAGAGAAATATGCATAACACCGGGATCCCACACCTCTTGCTAACTGAAAGATCACTAGCCAGGACTTGGCACCAGCTAGATTGCATACACGGATGTATTTTAAGGTGCGTAATACAAATGGATCGACAAAGGGATTCAAGGGTCCTCACCTACAAACGCTTTCAATCAAATATGTCAAGACGAATCCGGTGTAACGATTTCAAGCTACCCCCCTAATTATTACCTC
>LQRL01061401.1:6316-17920 GCA_001703475.1 Hydroides elegans | reverse complement strand
ACTCAGGGTCATTTATCGAACATCAGTTCAGACGAGGATTGAATATCAACCGAGCATGTTTGCTAGCTATGAACTGTCATACCAACCAGTTGATTTTTTTTGTGCTCAAATATCTATTGCAATTAGATAGAATTGCTATTTTTTCTTTCAGAAATGAAATTAACGCGATGCATTCGTAAAAATAGTTATTGAGGCGTTATCGTACTGATTTGTAAAAAAAAGTTTACGCAAATGATTCGTGTACTAGTTAAGAATTGTATGAAAACTCATATAAAAGTTTTCAATAAAATATTTTAAAATCTACACAAAAATGCGTGTATTCATTAATGCAAATTGTTTGTAGAATTACTGTTTCCAACATATACTCCATTAACGAAATCTTTTGTCAGAGAAAAACTATTTTATTTAGTTTAAAACACCGATATTTTACCAATTAAAAACCTCACAAATAATATTTTTCATTGTAATAAAAAAACTATAAAAACACATTTTCGACAGTGGACATTAAAACCGAAAACTCCTTAAAAAACACGTAGCCATAAACCTAGTTAAATCGTTAATAAATAGTAATATTGTTTACTGGGCTGGCCGCATGAATTGTTTTTCATTAGAAACTGTGCTTTTTAAAAGATTTATTTTAGGAAACTATAAGCCGCATCTCTCTTGAATAAATAAGCAATAAACGCTTTTGGTTTCAATTGCTTAAATGGCCTGGCCATATTGGTAGATTTCTGGGAATTGTTTTTCTAAAAAAACACCGTCTTCAAATGTATTTCTTTTTGGGCAATCTAAACTCGACTAGCTTCTTAAAAAGAAGCGCGTGGTTATGTTCTGATTAAACTTACTCATAAGGAATACATTAGACATAATTTGTGTGAAAAAAAAACTCGAAAAAGCTTCCAATGTGACCGTATACTAAGGAGGCCTTTGAAAATATGAGAAACTCAGAAGCGCTCTAAATGTGTCCAGGCCCTTAGCATTTTAATCCATGTCACCGATAGTGACATATGTGTCACAAAGTACTCAATTAGTCATACATTGTTTCTCAGCTCAGGAAACAACCCTGCTTTTGTAATTACCCGCTGAAACAGGGCAATTAGTTATATATTGACACTGAAAGAACAAAGGAAAACCGGGAACCTGGAAATAACATTATTTAATCATTCACCTTTATAGCAAAGGAGATGCATATTCTAAAAGTCACATCAAGCGATACTGGTTAAATGAGCACCAAACCTATTAGTTATTTCGTACGAAAATATACCTATGTATTTTAGAAGTACAGTAAACGCACTTTATAACGCGCTTTATGTGCCATACCACGCCCGCATGCTTAACACTCCACGCCCGCACGCTTATTTCTCCACGCTTAAGTTCAGTTGTTTGTCCACGCTTGCACGCCCGCACGCTTATGTGTGTATATAAAGGATGCAAGGCATAACCATTCATCATAATGCTATATGCCTGGGTTATCACTTGAGCAGCTTTCAAACCAAAACTTAGTTATTTTCATTCCCTTATTAAGATAGATTATATTGATCCCCATCCATTTTATTATCTAATGCCGAATTGTCATTTTATGTTTACAGATTTGTCAAAGAGAATATATTCATTAAATTACCCCTTATTATATATAAGATATAAATGAAAAGTGTTCTCATATAAGACTTTTCTGAAACTTAAGAAATACATTGTTTAAAATTAATCTAATATGGTAAGGTGCATGGGGCGGGCCATATAACTAGGTGTTTGGAAAAATATTGTGAGACTAATCCATAGCCACTCCGCCCAAATCCCCCTTTTATTGCATGTTTGCTTTAAATTCATTTGTTTCCAACAGTGCAATATATGATATATTGCACTGTTTTAAAATATTAGTTGAACACTCTTGACACCATAGGGTAAAGAGATTAAGCTGCTTAATGTGATTATAAAATGTCAACTTTAATCAGAAAATTGCCCCCTTTTTCCGTCGTTTACATAAAGACCTGGCTACATTATGGTGCGTTCAGCCGCTTTTTGCGTCTGCGTCTTTGGAATTTAAATAGGTAAAAACATAGTAATCCCTGCGGTTTACTATGTTTTATACCAACTTAAATTCCGCGGACGCAGACGTACATATCCGCTGAACGCAATCCAATACATCATCATATATAAACATGTTCTTTTAAAGTTATGAATTTCAAATAGATGTTTTAACTGTTAGAGCAGTTGGTAAAAGGACCGAAATTCCACCCATTTATTTGTTTGAGTAAGAATATCATAATTAAATAACAATGCTTTTGACAAGAGAATTGCAATTGCAGACCGTCGCTAATTAGGGGAATTTTAAGCAACATTACAATAAGTAGGATACTTAATTGCACTCACTAGTACTTAACATTTACACTCTCGACTCCGTCTCGAGTGCAAAAACATCATACTACATCGTGCAAATTCAATATCCAATACATCATCATATATAAACAAGGTTCTTTTAAAGTTATGAATTTTTTCAAATATATGTTTTCACTGTTAAAGCAGTTGGTAAAAGGACCGAAATTCCACCCATTTATTTGTTTGATTAAGAATATAATAATTAAATAATAATGCTTTCGACAAGAGAATTGCAATTACAGACCGTCGGGAATTAGGGGAATTTTAAGCAACATTACAATAAGAAGGATACTTAATTGCACTCATTGGTACTTGACATTTACACTCTCGACTCCGTCTCGAGTGCAAAAATATCATATTAGATCGTACATATTCATAAAAACGATATCTTATATTTTAAGCAAAACAAAAATGACACACATAACCACGGATATGGTTTTATATAATAACACTAGCGGCATCACATTTTGGATATCATTTGAGAGAGCAATCGATATTATAATAAATATAATATAACTTAGAAACGTTCGCAATTTACACTTTCAGGTTCTTGGCCACATCGGACGTTAGTCTTTTCTGTTATAACTTGCAAATTGTCGCAAGCCGTTTTTCAATGTATTCTTTATGGGACAAATATAAAAACATATAGCTTGTAACGCAATGAGCGTTCTTGCGTTTTCAATAAAAATCAAAATGAAAGATATGTTTTTCTGATTAAAATATTGGAAAAACGTCTAATGTGGCCAGTGATGGAAAATTGGGAAATTTTGTGATTAAAATTCGCTTTTATTTATCGCATTAGGCATTTTAATCCATTTACTCTATGGTGCTAAGAGTGCTCAACTAGTCGTTCAAAACAGAAAAATATTAGACATTATGCCCTGTTAGAAATTTAACAAAAACAAGCAACCATGCTATAACTATTAATAAACCTGTTTTGCAAATTTAATGCACACTTCTATGGATTGATAGATTGCTTAATAGCAGTAATTATTTCGATAAGACCAGTCTACTTCTCAGTGAATGTGAAAAGATTAACATGATCTAAAGTTACCGCTGGCGAGAGAGGTTAGGTAATTATCATGATCGATAATCACTTAACCTTACGTCAACGGTAAATTTTGCTAATTGGTCACACGGAGCAAAGCAAGAAACTACCTGAAGAAAAGTTGTTTTGAAGTAAGGTCAAAAATACAGTATATTACTTACACGAAAATGTTTTATGCCATTATAAAACGACAAAATAATAGGCTCGCAATTTGTAAACAATTCGTATACGAAAATGAAAAAAAAACAAATGAGCCATAATTATTACTTATCTACTTTTGCAACGAAAGCAACTTAATAGCAACGTCTTACAGGTGTAACCTATTGTTGTGATGTTTTCTGTCCCTCACATTGATACGTCAATAAGGTTGACCTGGTTCAATGATAACAACATTTCACCAGAAAATAAATTTCACTTTCATTTTATATTTCAAAGTGAATATGTTTATTTAAGATGTTTAATATACACTTGCATTGCTTTACCTTTCTTATTTACCGTGAACCCCTAGATTTAGTCCCGTCGCACGTTAGTTTCAAAATATAAACCGCTCTGAGCTGTTAATATTTTAAAACCAACTCGTCCTGCAACAAGGTCAGACTGTGCAACGAATGTAAAGAGTCTGAAGGTGTGACACATGATAAATCGATTAAAAGTGACATATTACAAAGTAAAATATAAACCAAAATATATTATTTTGATTCGAGGCCACATCATGAGTTTTTTTTTAGCTTTTTCCCTTGATCAATTATTTTTACTGATGCATTCCTCTATGGAAAACTCGAAAACGCACTAAAACGCTCGTTGCACTTTTTGAGCGCTAGTCGCGTTTTTGGGTACCCCATAAGGAATGCAACGGATGCATTTAAAGTAAGTCTAAGAAATATCATAATTATGCCTTATTTATTTACTGTCACGACGTTTCGAAATGTACATCAATGTCTTTTTGGTATCGATTCTAGTTGTGACCTTGCAAAAGCTGGTCTTATCGAAAGGATTGGACGATTTTGTGAATTATTTATTGAATGAACCGACTTGGCAAGTGTCTTTCATTAGACGCAACTTCTGTGCATAACTTTGAAAACAAACACCTCTTGATCTAGGTCTAGGGCCACATGAAGTTATCAAGTTGACGTCCCTTTACACTCATGTGGTTCCCAAAAAATGTCCTCTCAACGCCAGGAACATCGTGTCGGGTGAAAAAAAAAACACGAACATGATCGTTGTCATGACATTTCATGAGTTTTCGAGTCGTATTTTCTAATATAAATACGTCAAACCTTTTTCCTGCCACAATCATTGGACATTGTTCCTATAACCCAAAAGGAAATCACAATAAAATAAACGCAAGTTTAAATTAACAATCAATATTTGTATAAATTTGAAGTAGTCCTGGGCAAAATAAAACAAAATACAAAACAAACATGAATGCATTTACCTTAGAGTTTACGCAATTTTGCGAATGAAGACCTATCCATCCTTTATCAGAAAATGATAAAAAATGAAAATGAAACTAAAAGTGTTTATCATGTCCCTATGTTATACTTGCCATTCCAATTAATCAATGTTAACGGGATGCATGCAAAATTCGACAATTCGCAAATTTTCCTATATCCCAATTTTTCTTTAAAAATCTCGTTGTTTTTTTTGCAAAAAAAAAGTTGCTAAAAGCAAGAAATGGTTTGTGGTGAAAGTGTACATTAGACTCGACGATGAACTCAATATATTGATTATGCATAAAATTAACCTGTAATGTAGTTGCAGTGATTTTTGACGAGATCCCTCGACGCTTCTAGTAGATTTCTGCAAAAGTCACAAACTAGTTTACAACCCAATTTCAAGCATAATCAACATATTGAGTTCATTAAAGACCATCTAAAATATTATAAGGTTTTTTAAACTTCGCAAAGCTATTTTTAGAGTTATGCAAAATACTAAAAATGCTCGAATGGCCTTCTCAGTGGGTACAGTTACCGGGGTTACGCAATAATGGTATAACCGGTAAGCGGGTTTACAGAACGACAGTGCATGCATGCTCAGTATTTGTATAGCGCACATAGCGGATGAGCATCAGTACTCAGCTGTTTCTATGCCATAAAACTATACAAACATGTTTAGGATAAAATTTATATTAGGTGAAGTTAATAAATCCTTTTTTTACACAAACATAATCGCTACATATTGGGAAATTTGTGACTGTTTATTGACAATTTTAAGTTAAATTGCTATCAAATTTTAACCAGAAAAAACTATAATGATTCATAATGAAATTCTCTGATTTTTCCCTGATTTTCTCCGTAAAGATAGATTCCCCTGATTTTTCCTGACCGTAAACAGGGATTTTTAGTTCCCTAATAACTGAAATTACGGTTTATGCGAACATTATTCGGTCTGTTCGACATTCTCTCACAAAATAAAAGCGAATTTAGTTTAATTTGTATGGATATTTTATCTTCGACGGAAGAACCGAGATAAAACATCTTTATTCTTTATGTTTTTTTAAATCTAAACTTTGACACTCTTAACATTTCAAATCGTGGGACATATCTCTAAATTAAAGTATGCATTTTCTCCTTAACTTAATATCTCATTACGGTAATTTGAACAAAAACCCTTTTAAATGTTCTTTTCACCCGGATAATAGTCCCAAGATCCATTACTGCCCAAAGAGAAAATATTGGTTATCCTAATTAAGATTGTGATAAGACTGGTAATGAGATAGTTTTGATGGTTATTCACTATTTGTGTGTGGTACGAGCTTCAGCATATTATTAACATGTTATTTTCATTGGTTCAATTAGTTATTGAATCAAAAAATACCAAAATGAGTCCGAATGGTTGATTTTTAGAGTAAATTTTAAAATAAAGTTGAGTTGAAAAAAATAATGTACTTAGTGGGCGGGGTAAATTAACAATGAATATAACAATTGAACAAATAATGTAAACGGTGAATTCTAAAAACGTCCGTAAAATTTTATTAACATAACAGATTTGCAGACTGTGTGTAAGTCCATCAAAGTATCATACATATTTTTATACTGTTATCTGTTGTTATACAGTATGAAAACCAATATCGATGTGTTAAGCATAAAAAAATAAATATTGTTCAATAAATAAATATTTTTTATACATTCATGAAATGTCATTTTAAGCAGTAATATTGTTGTTTATTCATCGATAAAACACATTAAAATACATTGAAATACAAAGCGCATCTATGCTCCTTTACCGCTTTATCGAAAATGCACCCCATCGTGAGGCGTTTTAGAGACCCTCATTGCAAACTTACGAACGTAGATTCTATGATTTTGGTGGGAACTTACCATGGCCCTCATTTTTTCTATCATTTCAAACGTTCAAAACCTGTGGCTTCACCTCTCTAATATTTGGCGGAGAATCGCAATCAAGGATAAGGCCATACTTTTGCGAGATTATTCGGCTTTTGTATTGATATTATATATAATCTATAATGGTCTTAATCATAACTATATAACGCCATGACCCTGCATTACGCTTTTGTATGAATTTTGTCTATTTCGTTGAAGATGTATCGCTGCAATAAGCAAAGTGTAATGTGTTAGATAGGTGTTAATAGGAATCTAGGCAAAGCTTCCTTGGACTAGATATTTGACCTATTTTTCATTAACAAATGTTTCTTTATCTATCAGTACATTTGTCCCTTTAATTCCACGTGAATTTTTATATTCTCGCATGATTAGTTTCAATATTACTTCATTCTTATTGCACATTGATAGACTATATCTCAGTTAAATAGCATATTTGCTATTATGGTTCGTAAACGATTCTCTTTTGCTGAAAAACAAATGATACTTAAGGTTTGCAATTATTTTGAGAATGAGTCGGATAAAGGTAAATTAAGAATAAGACTTTCAAAGACTTTCAAAGTATGTATTTAAGTTATCTCGAAGCGCGCTGAACATAATAGTTAATGAAAATAAAACTACCGAAAGATAATGAAACACAGAGCACAGTGAAGTGAGGGGTAGAAATGATAGAGCTTTTAAAAATATATAATTAATAGAGATCTGTATATTATGTTTTTGATAATATATGTTGCGAAAATAAACTGCCTTTCTCATGTAGACTCTAACATAATTATCATATTTAATTGTTGGTTTCCAATAGGTGAATAATATCGTGTTCTTTTATCAGGCGCATGCTATGGCCTGGCCACACGAGAAGCTTTTTTTAGCCTTTTCTCCTTCAAAATTTTTTTTTTCTATGTATTTCTTAATGAAACTCAAACAGGCGTTTTGCTTTTTAATATTCAAGGAGCTTGCTTCCAATTATTTATGTATTAAAAAACACGGTTTACTTGGGTGAGTGGGGAAGCTAGCAGAAGCTTTTCATGTTGCCAGGTCCATGGAATATGTTTTCATGTCCTACCTATATAAGACAGAAACGCCAAGTGTTGTCCTATATGAATGGTAATAAACAAACTCATTCACGTGATTCCCAGGTCTTTCAATATTGTAAAAAATAGTGAGGTTTAGCAGTTTCGAAACACCTCAAATCTTGCAAATCAATTTGTATTAAATATAAGAAAATATTCAAAAAATGTGTGATTTTGTTTCCCCTTATTATATTTCAGATGTTCTTTATTTCTCATTTAAAGTATTTTATTGTATTTTAATCAATAATAAATGCAGAAGAAGATTTCAAAAAATCATATAGTGTGTTGTGGAAGGATGCATTAAACTTTAAAATGAAATCGATATGTTAATTACGGATAAAATAACATTTGTTCGTGTTTATGACTTTTGCAGAACAACGCGAGGGGCTTATGCAGAGGTGTGTCTGCACAAATCATGGGCTTTAATACAGCAGTTCCCGTACATACACTTTGGTCTCACAACACAAAAGAATTAAAAGAAGCTAATGTAAAAGGACCGGAATGCCGGGTCGAATGAGCCTAAAATCAGTTTTTGAAATATGAAATAGTTTGATAGAAAATATATTTTCACATAAATAGGCATGTCGTTATCTTTTATCACATTATAATACTTAGAATATTGGCCAAAACATAACTCTCAACATTTATGGCTGATAAATAAACTCAAATATGGTTTTCCTTCAATCCCCACTATTGGTCACGATCACGTTACTTAACACAGACAAACTTTCAAAATGGTTAATCTTCAAGTAAAAACCATTCAAAAAAGCTCAGCTACATGTATCTAGGTAAAATATTTCGTGGATTATCCTATGTAAACACCAATGTCATTTCATTTTCGGATTTTTGTCTAATATTATCTTGATCACCTGACTGAATTTGATAGAAATTATCAATTTTCACATTTAAATGCTTATTCTTACTGAACAAAATCTTTTTAAGATCTCTTATGAACCTGTAGCTATAAAATACGAAAAAAACTGACGGACAGTCAGTTGAATATCAAACAAATAACGGGTCCCAATCAAAGTATGGGGGCCTACTCATATGGTTATTTGATATCTGGAACAAAACATTCTGGTACGTTCATGAAAAAACAAGAAATGCCAAGTGACCCACAAACTTATTACGAGCACACTTGACCCAACGTTTACTGGGCTCTCTCTCTCTGACTATGTCATCTAAGCTGTCTTATATATTTTGACTGCAACGAGTATATACATATCTAGTATTTGATTGGGGCTATGGAAGAATTTATCTAACTACCTGGCAGTTCGATGTGCCTGGATCCGCCACTGGTCCCTGCTCAACATCAAGGATGCCATCTCGCGTTTTTGGAGGCCGGTGTCGTCTCGCAGCTGCTGCACAAACGTCCGCGCCAGTCTTCTTCGCCCTCGCTTGCCGTGATTAGGGGTCCACAACACTTGATTGGATGCAGATTCTTCTAGATGCCTATAGCAATGACCAGCCAGCTTGAGTCTCTTTTGTTTGATTGTATCTGTGGCTTTGAGGACTTCAGCATATAGTTTTTTGTTGCTCACATGGTCTCTCCAAGTGAACCCTAACACTGATCTTAGTAGTCACGATCTTAGTAGTCTCTGTGAGTGTCCATGCTGCACTTCCATATAGGAAAACTGACTCTACCATTGAGCGAAACAGTCGCGTCTTGATCTTTCTAGACAGTGTTGATCTCCAAATTCTGCTCATCTTGTTATGTGCTGCCCGTGTTAGGCCTATTCTCTTTGCTATATCGGTTCTTGAGCTGCTTACTAGGATCCCAAATAGGTGAAATCATCTTCTTTGTCGAGTATGGAGCCGTCACTGGTTTTAATATATATTTTGCTAGGACTATTAAAGGTGATTACTTTGGTTTTTTTGGGTTTGTCATCAGACCTATTGCAGCTGTCGCAGTTTGAACTCTATCGAGCAATGTTTGTGCATGTTTGACTTGTTCATTTATCAACGCCATATCATCCGAGAAATCAAGGTCGGATATACGTCAAAAATCAATATTTAAAAAGTCACTCAAGAACTAAATAACACGTCTATATATGAACCATTTAAAGAAAATCCATCTTATGATATGATATATATATCTAAGTTAAGCTGAATAATGTGGTGTACGATTATAAGATATAATAAAAAATGAATAGAAATCTCAAAATAAGAAAATAATTATACCAAACATAAAATTTCACACTTTTGGACTCAAATATGTACGGGTACAGGATGTGGCTTTAACTGAGTAGTGATTCACTTTGAACTAAAATCGGGAAACCATCAGAGGGTTTCCTTAATTATCTGCAATCTTTTCGTTCACGAAAAAATGCAGGTATTGCGATCGCTTCACTTTTGAGGGCCAACAACCCCTTCTGTTTTGTAGTACCTTTTTCTATATGTTAAAAACGTAATGACACTATAATATATATATGAGTGTATTGCTAATGCACTGAATATGGAGAATAGGTGGTTTAGAAGTTTGACATAATATATTTTAATAACATTATTTAGATTTGAAAGCCATCACCTTAATGCATTCAGTTTTGTCCCGCTGAAATCCACTATAAAGCCCTCTCGCGTTGTGATTCGTTACGCAATCAATTAAATGTACAAAGGGATTGGAGCTTCGTGGAATGAGTGACAGCACTCTATTTATGTAGGGTTGTGCATGAGTAGATGCGCTGCTAAATAAATCACAGTGGCTCATAATCAATAATATCGGTGTCGAGTCCCTATATTAACGATTTTTTTTTAAGTGGAGGTGCAGACCGCAAGATTAAATCAAGATTGGAAATTGAATATTAACTTAACTTTTTCATTATATATATACCAAAACATAGAAAACTCTCTATAATAAGATTTCCGTAACAGAGTCTTTGATTGCTTTCTACTTAAATAATAATTTAAACATAAGATTTGTTATATAAAACTGGGTTATTATGTAATTAAAAGAGCACATCACGAGCCGTTCCCTAAAAAATATATTACCCTCAAATTCTGACCTGGATTTAATTTTTAAAATACATGCAATCCTGGAAAGTGGAGGGGTAGGAGCAACACCTTTATTGTTTTTTTTTCAATAATTAGTGACAGTAATTATTTTGAAATGCGATAAACTTGCTTGCATTATTTGATTAACTGTTATTTGCATGATATAATAGGGAATTTGCTTCCATTTAACATTTAATTTTTGTTTCGCAAAAGGTGTTCCTTTTCAGACCAAGTTGGATAGAAAAGGCGAAACAGCCCAGCTGGCTTGGAAAAAAGTGACAACTTTTCGCAAAATTTAAATGTTCAAAAACCATTATTTTGTTGTCGTGGGATTTCCTACATATAATTTTACCCAATAAAATAGACACGGTCCTAAATTGTATCATTGGTTGCCTCAATTATTAAACTAGTTTTGATAAATTTATATTATTGATTGTCTGAATCAATAAAACCTATTTTTGTCATAAAGAAAATATTTTTAAACAAGAATAGATATGCTCCTAGAGCATACATCTGATTTCTTTTATTTCGATTATAAGAGAATCCTTAAAAGCTTTATTAAAATTCAATGCAATTATTGCATTATGTTAAATTAAATAGTGATTTGTTTTGCATTTGCAAGAATAGGCCATTCAATCCAAAATTCAAACACAAGTGATTGTTTTCTCTACTTTCCCCTTTCAAAAAGGTCTTTTGTTGTCCATCTTCTGGCAACGATACTCAATATTTCTCTTTGTTAGAATGATTAACAACAGGGCTCAAATTCAGCATTATTATC
>LQRL01061396.1:2207-12696 GCA_001703475.1 Hydroides elegans | reverse complement strand
TCCACGGGGATGACCACCGGGGGAGTAATGGTTACAGGGGGAAGTGTCAAGGGGGTGATCGCCGGGAGGGGGTAAATGGCGGGGGGGGGGTATAATGCACTGTGCCCGTGTTATATGTGCTTCAATTATTAAATATGCGTTTTAAGGACATGAAAATGGTAGTTTGTTCTATAACCGTAAATAATCTCATACTTAAGCAATACTATTAGTGAATGACAAATTGTCACTCAAACCTACGCATCTCCTTGATTTGAATCATATGATATTTTGATTTTAGTTGACACAGTTTGATAATCGAGTGTTTACGACTTTAAGCGCAAAATCCTTATCATAATGAGGCATTGAGATGGATGAGATGAGAAAACATAATATAGCATTGACAAAATTTCTACTTCATTAAAATAACTTCATGAATTGCTGGTACGTACCCGCACGGATTTGTCTATTGTTTCTTGATATTTTTGCTAGGTCAAAACGATGTTATTCACTCCTTCACTTTCTTTCCTATCCAACATTGATACCTAGCTTTAACTAGCCCATAAAAAGGTTAAAAACTGGCATCTTTATACAAAAACTACATAGTGAATATGTTTCATTGTTCATTATTTAAGCATAATAATTTATATATCCTGCCTTGAATTCTGATTTATATGCTTAATCGTATCAACATTTCATCATGCACATGTACATTGCCTGACCACAAAATAATATTGTGTGCCATTATGCATTTAAGACATATATCATTATATAAAACAAAAGATGACGATATTATAAATGTAATTATAGATAGCAACAATAAGATTGAGTTTCTATACTGAATATGTAGAATTGTATTTAGTTTAAGTATTTTGATCATCATATAACTATGGACTATGACATTTCATGACAGGGTTTTAGATAGTCTAAATGGAACAATTTAAGAATTGCGCTGCTTGAAATAAACTTAAGTTTAAATATAAGAAGGTTTATTATATAAATGAAGGAATATGTGCAAGAAGGTGCTGGTTCGAAAAAAAACACTCTTGACATAATAATATGTTAATCAAAACTTGACAATAACAATTGAGAGCTATTATTCTGTGGTTGTTTCTTAAACAAATAACATAAATGACACCTTCATAACAGTGTGCCAATAAATAACATAAATGACACCTTCATAACATTGCGCTAAATCTTTTGACTTTATCAAATCCATTCAATAAATGATTTTTTTAAAAATATCTTTTATCACATTCTTGTAAGGAATCCATATATTGTTGAGTGTAGCTCAGTATTTTGTTGGATAACTGTATCAAGCTTTCTTCAAGATTTTGAGACTACTTTAAATATCAGATTTGTTTTGTGCGAATGGGCTCTGAATTCTATTTTATAACCTGGTTTCTTTGTAGCTTCAGGCCCATTAAAACATACATCAACCAGTTTTAGAGGGCAATAAATGTAGCAGCAAAGTTTCTATCCAGAGACAAAAAATACTAATTGAGCACATTATTTGATACCATCGGGTAAATGGATTAAAGTGCTTAAACACCTGGACCCAGGGGAAGAGTTTTTGAGATCATAAATTTTCCATGGATTTCCTTAGAATCCGGTCACATTTTAGGTCCTCTCCAATAACAAAAACCCTGTCTTCCAAAGTTGTTCTTATTGTGTATCGAAAAGGCACATTAAGCTATGTTAATTTTTGATGGATGTTTTCACAGCCAATGGTAGAATAGTAGGAATCCTATCTGCAATTACGGACTGCCGCTTATTATGAGTCCTCAGTATCTAACGAAAACCTCGAAATTAGTCAGTAATTACACATCATTTAAGATGTGTTTGTTTTACTCCCTCGACTTCGTCTCTTAATTGATAAATAACCTTTTCTATTCACATTATCCTCTTAATTTCAAAGAAACACATTATTATTTAAGACATTATTTAAAGCGCTCTTATATGTCTATTTTATTCAAGTGTTTTGTTTTCATCACCAGCTGGTGATAATGATTGTTTTCAACCAATTATTTTCCAGTTTAACATTAATCTTAACAGAATCATTTAAATTAATGGTACCTATATATTTTACTATTTTCAATTTTATTCAAAATTGAAGAAAGAAACATTTGGATGAAGAACGAGAACAATGCTGTTTATAGAAAAAGTTTATCTTTTTTAACGACAATATCCATAGAATTCAAACATGAAGAGCACCTCACGAGCTATTCCCCCAAAAAAGTGTTCCCCACCAAATTCCAGCTGGCTTGGAGATTTTGAGAAAATCTGTTCTAGCTTGGGGATTTTAGGAGTTAGAGAAACACCATATTTTCTTAATTTTCGTAATAAGAACAGATATTTCTATTTAAAAATTAATAAAACTTGCGTTCAATTGTCTAATAAACTGTTATTTGCAATAAAGTATAAGTAATTTAGCTATATTCAACATGTCAATTTTCTTAAAAGGTGTTCCTTTTTTGTTCCAAGCTGTTAAGAAAAGGAGAAACTGCGCAGCTGGCTTGGAAAAAAGGAACAACTTTTTCCAAATTTGTAATGTTCAAAAAACATTATTTTGTTGTTTTTCGTATTGGTTATGTTGTCTAAAGGTGATTCAACAATTTGTTAAAAAAGAACACCTTTTTCCAAAATTGTAAAGTTCAAAAAATATTATTTTGTTGTTTTTCGTATTGGTTATGTTGTTTAAAGGTGATTCAACAACTTTTTAAAAAAAGTTGTCGTGGAGGCCCTTCAAACATCAGCAGATGGAAATGAATAGTAAGGCAAAAATGTGAGTGGCAACACATTAAGAAATCATGCACATCAAAATGCCACTGATTGCATAAAGAGAATATGGCCGATTTCAAAATCGTTTTTATTAAAAAAATATACGTTACGAAGCTATGAGAATAAAAAATAATCGATGATGTAAGATAACCCCGTCTCCAAACATTAGGGTCAAGTGTATAAACAGTAGCTAGTAGAAGGATCATTTTGTTTACATTTTATCTCTGAGATACACATATATCTAATGGATAGATTCCGGTGTAAGATATTATTTCAGTAAATTGTTATGGGAACGTAAACTCAAAAGAGGGACCAAATCTATTTAAAAAATCAACCAAATGTTTACTTACAGGCGGAGGTAACGGGGAATAGCAATTACTCTAAGCCAATTTGTTGACATTTGGCAAATAACTCAGTTATTTTTTACGCAAGCATGAGATCTCGTATAGACGTCTAAAGGCGATTGATCTTTACCTAGGAATAAGCGACGTTTATTTAGTAATTCAAACTAGACAACCACTTCACATGAACGTAAGTCTGGCAGACCCTATTAAGATTCAAGGCCACGATATCCAGAGTAACACTCGATGAAATTACTTCAGCTGTGGATATACGTGTGCATGTTATTTCTTTATTGAATATATGTGTAAAAGTATAGTCGAAAATATGCTTTCTGATAATGTTGACCCATACCCTTTGTCGGGCGCGGGTGGTTCTAATGTTCGTCATGCTTGTCTAAATACGAATTCACTCGGTGCTCATCTTGCGTTTCAACACAGATTTATATTATTTATGATAAACGAGGATGTTATAAGCAATAGATTCGACTCCAAATAAGAGAACAGGTAAATGTTTTTGAAGTATGTGTCCAAAGGAAGGGGGCACGGTGGCGTAGTTGGTATAAGCGCTGGCCAGCCAAGCAAGCATGAATCTGAGGGACATGAGTTCGAATCCCCGCATGCCCCAGGATTCATGTCAAATATGCTAGCCCCTAGGGATTTATCGATCTGTCTTTGGAATGGTGTGCAATTAAAATTGTAAACGGTAGCCCAAAGAACCCAGGTGAGTTCATCGTGTGCGCCGTATAATTGACACATCGATTGCTTACACTGATCGATATATATAACAAAGTGTTCTTAGTATATTGAAAACTGTATAATGTTCTTAAATTGTAACGTAATTCAACCTACGGGTTGCAAATGAAACAAAATAAACTTTTTAACTTTTAAAAAAGGAATATAATTTTTAATGATCAGTGGAAATGGTAATAATTTTATTTATAATTATTAAATGTTATCGAAAAACATACTTTATTGTAAGTTTATCTTCTTATTTCATATTTATAAATGTATTCTTCTAAAATTAAGAATAAACAACACCAAACGAAAATATTCGAGTTTTATTTATTTCTGAATACTATTCCGTAATATTTACGATCAAAATATACATAAATAAAAACAATACCAATCGAAACAACAACTAATCTTGGTACATCCGTCTCGATATCATAACAGCATATATCTAATGCTTATCTTAAGGTGTACAAACCACACAACATGCATGTGCTTATATAAGCATATATAAGCTTATATAAGCAAATTTTTATTTTACCCTATCGGTGAATAATACAAATGTGTAGATTGTGTCATGTACCTGTACTATTTAGAAATACAAATTTACGTGCGAGAAATTTGTCTGCAGTGTCATAATATATAAACCAGTTTCATTGTTAAATCTTCTCCCATTAAGTTTTATATAAATCAACTCCTTAACATTTGACGAGGTAGCCTAAAATATAGGAACGCAAAAATGGTTTTGTTTATCAATTCAAATATACGTTTGTTAAATATCTCGAATATAGGGAAGTCCATGATAATGTTTGAGAAGGTTCATTTTAAAACAAATTTTTACATAAGTCTATTTATACCTTAGATTATTTATCTATTTATACCTTAGATTTAATCAGTTGAAACAGGCTAATTATATCATTATTTTCTCATTCAATTCACACAATTTATTAATATCATAAACAGTGTTATTCGCACAATCCCTAATATAAACAATTTCAAACAGCCGTTCAAATTGGGTTAAATCGCTGAATCAATACAGTTGCATCATGCACCTAGCTTCATAAGGGAATAGACATAGATGGCTACAAGAAAAGTAAACAGCTAGAATCTAGAGACAAGACCGGTTTAAAGGAAAGGATAGAGTCTTGGGCAAAATAGACTGGACACTTACATAATGCGCTCACCTTTTTTTATATTATTAAAGGATACTTAAAATATGAATCACAACTAAGAGAGCAATACTTGTATGCAATATTTTGAAGAAAAAAACACCAATTTCCTATTCACCGAGTAACACTTTCAGACTAGCTTTGAAAAGAACACTCACGTTTTTATTCGTTACGACTCACTTACAAAAGAGTGGCAAATTATTCATAATCTCAAAATCATAGTGAAATCACGCTGCTCGATTTAAATCAACAAATTCAACAATTACATAACATCACTTGAAGATTGAACCATTTTCTTTCACAAAGTTATTCAATATATTCAATATATTTTGATTATACTTAATTTGCAGATTGAAAATTAACATTGTGTATTGAGATAACCATTACATTATGATACTCAATATAGAAGACTCTAATCTAGGAAAGAAAGAACACACTAAAACTGAAAACACATGTCTGGATTATATTTGCTTACAATGTGCAAAACAAAACAAGAAATATGTTTTTTTTTAAAATTAAACATGAACTTAATCAGATGACCATTATTTTAGGTAGGTAGTTAATTGTTGCAATACACACGATGCCAAACTTAAAGATCATAATCAAAATGCATTGATCTTAATTTTGTTTTCGTTTCGGTAATAATCATACCTCTAAATATACCTTCTTTTGTTTTTTTATAGAATTTTAAAGACAAACATTTTGTATTTTGCAAAATCCGGGACGAATTCTACGGATTCTAAGGGAATCTTATTATTTCTTAAAAGACAATCTAGGAACTTTAAAGCTTGGTTAAACACTCAGATAAGTTAACACCTAAAACATATACCAAGTCATAATCTGCTAATACAAGAAAACGGAATATATATAGCACACCATGAATTGAAATAAATCAAGTGAACGGAAAAAGTAAAATCTTTGCTGCAAGTTTTGTTAGTAGTTTCGACCCACGACTATGTACAACCAATTACGTTTAGTAGTTTTGACAAAAACACAAAATCCAAACCTCGGACAATATTAAGCCATTCAATGCCCATATAATGATAAGGACATCCCATTGTGGAATATTCTGCGATCGATGCGAAATTCAAAGAAAATATAGTAAAAACCATTTTCGCAAGATTAACGATATCGTTTTGTATTTCGTAGAGATAAAACACACGCACCTTTACCATAATCGTGTTTCCAGAATTAAGCGAAATATTCTGCGATCGCTTCGAAATTCTAAGCAGGCATAGTGAATCCAATATCGGTGTATTCACTATATTTTCTTTTAGTTGCACAGCGATCGCAGACAAAGGCGCTCGAGCCTGGCCGCCCCATAATATAGACTACGCCATAAAATATATGCTCCACGCAGGATTATACAACATCAAAAACCACGAATCACGATAAACAAAGTCGATGAACATAGCAAATGTCTTGGCCACGAAAAGGCTATCGTTTTATAATGGTGCAAACCGGTTTCCCTTACAATCCAAAAATGTTGTTTTAGTTTTGCTATATTAAATTGAGTTAAGGTTTTTATTTTGGCTAAATATACAAATATCGACCATTGTTCTAGTGCATTTATGTTTTGACTGGAATACCGATACTCAACAGTCTATTTGGTAGTACTTAAGAACCTTCACAAATCGTTAGTTAGTTAGTAAACTATTTGTTAAGAACTGCATTGAAGAATGAACCTTATTGAAAACAAAACCCTAATAACAAGGTTCATATTTCTTTTAAACTCAGTGAATCTTTAACAATAATCCATCTAAGAAGGGCACTTCATGACAAAATAAAGTGTTCCTCTTTTCTTGTAGCTACAAAACATTACATATAAACATGCAAGCCAAATGTGGAAAACCTTTTGTAGCTACAACTCGTGAAGTCCTCTTCATCTAAAACTAAAGCAAACTAAAAGTATCACAAAATTAACGAATTCACAACAAAACAACATTTCTCCGAATATCAAAAACAAACTCAAAACACGACAACTCACGTTAAAGATAAATAAACCTTTTTTAAACAACATCAAAAACCAGTATGTGTGGCATGTTTAAATGTTGCTGCATACATAATACATCTCTAGTATGTTAATGTTTCTTCGTTTTTTTTTTGTTTAAAGTAATTTCTTTCCGAATTCACACATATTAGACCTAGAAATCACAATCAAATATATTAATAAATCACACGAATATCACAAAATATAAACACGATTTCACAAAACAGTTTAATATAATTGCCTAATATAATTCTTCCTTTTCTTCTTTGCGATACCTTTTGTCATTTTTATCATTTCCTATGAGACATACGCCCGCATATTTCAAAGATTTTTTTCTCAAAGATGTCATGAATTAAATATTTTATCAATACAGTAGATTCTCGTTAATTCGAACACTGATAATTCGAACTATCGGTTAATTCGAACTGATTTCGTCGGTCCCGCCAAAATCACCCATTTAGCCCAATGTAAAAGTTCGAATTAACGAATACACGGATAATTCGAACCTGTTTTCAGCCTAAAAATCACTATTTGTTAGACAAATAATTGTTTAAATAATGCTTATTCAAGCGTTTAAAAGTGTATTTTGGTCAACCTCAAAGTCAAAACAGATTAAGGATTTATCTTTGTTGCTGTATTAGCATAATGCAGCATATCTCACAGACGTTGCTTTGAACCCATGTATGGAGTGGTAATGGTCTTAAGCAACGGGCATTTGCTATTATAAGACCAAAGGCCGCATTAACTATGATACCCCTATCCTATTGTGCCATGCGTTGCTCTCAATGAGGGGTCATGGTCCGAAGCAAATGTTATAGGTTAAAAGACCAAAGGCAACATAAACCTTTGACTGTATACAATAATTGCAATTCATTTAGTGAAAGGTAACTTGCATTGTTGGTATTAAATGGTTCAATTCATAATTATATTTAATACAAGGAATTCATACTTAAGTGTTTAATTTTATGTACTAATAAAATGAATTATTTAAAACAAATGAATTCTAAGCAATATTAGACATAATGAAGTTTAAAGGACAGTAAAAACATATTTAAACCTCTTAAGAATGTATCACATACACATTTGAACTTAACATAACATACAACTTGATAAACCGGAACGAAAGGAAAAATACTGATAATTCGAACCCACGGTTAATTCGAACTAATTCTTGTGGTCCCGTCGAGTTCGAATTAACGAGAATCTACTGTATTTTCAGATTGTGCCATCTAATATGTAAAATTATTCTAAATTACACGAACTGTATTTGAAAATCCAATAGGCCCTTTTAATTACTACAAAACCAAAACATGAGACCAATGAAATCAATCAAACTATAACAAACAAATAACCTAATTCGATCAAGTTTGAAGTAAACTTGAAGTTTGAAGTGTATATATTTAAGATTTAAAGTTATATAGACCTAAAAGGGGCTAAAGTGGGGTTCGTTCAAAATTTCCATTAAGAAAATTCAATAAATGGAAATCAAAATATTGGCAAAACGTTATTTTGACGTCAATTTTGAATATCTCCGATTCAATGGTGTTTTCATGTGTTTCATATACAGTCAACCCTCGTTCAACCAATAACATATAAACCGAATTATTCCTTTAACCAAACAAAACTCGAGTTCAAGATTCTATATTTTCCTTTAAATTATTTTATCAAAATGTTTCCGATTTCGGCTACTGTATGTACGGATAAACTGAAAACTAGTTAAACTAAATAGTTTTTGCCAGTCTCGAGGTATAATGTCTAACGAAGTTCTACTGTAGTACATTTAGTTTTTTTTTCGGGAAACCTTTTTATGCAATCAAACAGTCTGACATACATATTGAGAAACTACATCAAAACTTGAGCAAAACTGAGAGTGGGGCAAAAATTGCATGCTAAAGCACTAAGATTTCACTACAAGTTAGGCGTTTTGCAAATCTAAGGATTACATTTACAGGCATAATGTTCAAAATACATATAAAATGTATAAACCTCATTAACTCGAAACAAAGGGTTATCTCCAAATAACGGTTAACTCGAGGTAATTTCAAAGTTCCTTTTTTTTCATAATTTAATCTTATAAATTACATTTATTTCATGGGTAAGTAAACCTTTAGTCCATGAACTTCAAGCTAACGAGGTTCTACTCTATTTACGGTATTTTAAACACTATTTTTGCCATATATATTATGCATTTTTAACATAAATATGCGATTGAAACTTAATCAAAGTACACACCTATAGCATGTAACCATAATACAATCGACATCATTTCAATGCACTCTTACAATCATTAAACCAGTATTGCAACACAACCCTGTTAAGTAATACGCTTACGTTTAACAATTACATTTTTATTAAAAAATCCACAGCAAGTTATAAAGCCAAACCAAAAACGAAAACCGAGGTGGAGCATGGGGATAGCATTTGCAGAGAGGTAAAGCAGGTTGAACCATGGAGCAATAGACAAAGCGATAAAACCCTGTTTAGGGGAACATGTCAAAACCTAAGCCTTGTTGGTCATTGTTTACAAAATGGCAACCTGGGTCCAAATTTTATCTAGATAACATTCAAAGTCTGAGTTAGAAAAATTGACCAAGCCAAGATTTTGATAAATATAGACCAAGGTTCAGACTTGGGTTGTGAAATTTCGCCCATTTGGGTATGTTTTTTCTAATGGAAAGAACTACGTCACTGACTATTGTGGTGTAGTAAAGGACTGCATTGATGCGTTTTATAGATTAATCGATATAAAAAATAAATAGTTAAAAAAAATAAACTTAACTACTTTTCATTACTGAACCTTTTACCATGTCTTTAAGTGCAGAATACAATTGCCTCCGCAGAGTGATTTAGAAGAAGGGAACTATTTTTTCATAAATTAACTCTTTTAAAATCAATAATAACCCAATCTATTCGAAACATGTATAGCCATAAAACTATATTTCTCTTCATCATCCTATTAACCTATTAATTGATTTTTCAAAATATTGTTTTGCTTCATTTTTTTATTCATCGATCAACGTTCCCCTACCGACGTGGCTGCGACGTCATACTACGCGTACGCATTCCCTCTTGTGACGTCACTGACGTCGACGATGACGACGTCCCATTGGTGGAACGTCGCGGCGACGTCATTTGGGATGAACTACTTTTTTGTTGTTGTTGCTGTGAAGCGGACGGGGGCGCAGTAATTTTAAAACAGTAGATGTCGAGATAGTCGCATATTTGGCGACAGACCCGCGACGCATAGAGCCACAGGTCTATTGTCGTGTACATCTGTAAAAAGAAGGTAGAACATGGAAAGTTAAAGACATATTTAACATGCACGAATACATATTGTATTCAATCCTAATTTATTGCAAATTGTTATACGTCAACTTGTGTAGATGTTACTATATTTTTAGCATTGTATAAGTTTGTGACATTTAAAAATACACTGTGATTTGATTATAGTTGGCATTCGAAAAATTCGAAAAAAGCAAATGAAAGATGGGGGGAGTACAATA
>LQRL01061389.1:4795-19258 GCA_001703475.1 Hydroides elegans | reverse complement strand
CCCCCCCCCCCCACCCCACCCCGGCTTTTTAAGGGTGGGGTCCAAAAAGCCCCGCAAAATTACATAAGTTCCACGAAAGGTGGTTTTCATGCAGATAAAATAATCCATAAGAAATTAAAAGTGTGAGCCGAAAAATATTTGATTTGCTCGATCTTAAGATTTAAACTTTATTTATTTGTAAACATTTTCACATTTTTTTCAAGGAAAATTTTACAATCGCCAGGCCAATTGAAAATTTCACTCTCAGAGTCTGGCGAGTGCTATTTGCATTCGTGTGATAGAGATTACAAAATATCAGGGGTCCCAAGTTCAAACATCTGGGTGCCATTTGGAAAATCCAGAGGCCAATGGCCTCCGTCCCCGGTATTGTAGAGCCCTACACAGATAAATAAAACTGACAACATTTCCTATCATTCTTCATTTTTCTTCAATCTCTAACTGATCGTTGTTAGTTCCATATACAGTGGACCCTCGTTAAACCGAACACGGTTAAACCGAAATATTGCTTAAACCGAATAAATGTTGAGGTCCCAATGTCTATATGTTCTTCAAAAACAATATCGGATAAACCGATAATCGGTTAAACCGAACAGTTTTTGCCGGTCCCGAGGTGTTCGGTTTAACGAGGTTCTACTGTACTGTGCCAGGATTCTAAGATGCCACAATCGTCTCCAAATATTTGCAAATAGATAGAAACTTTTGTCCCCAAAAGTTTGTAAAGATTTGCAAACTTTTGGAAACTTTTGCAAATTTTTAGAAACTCTCGGAACATTTGGATCGAGGCGAACTGTTTGTATAGTTGATAAGGTGCGACGACTAAACAATGCATTGATAACAAAGCTTTGTGGTCCAACACTCGCTATTAAGCGTTTAATCCGCCGAGGGGGATCGAGATGCATTGCTCCGGATAATGTTCAACATCAGAGGAGGGGGTGAGGTGCGAAAATACACCATATTTTGTTTCATCCTCACGCATTAAAAATGATTGCAATATAAGTAATGGAAAAATAAAATAAAAATATTTAAGGCTCTTAATTTTTATTGCTGAAAATTAAAATGAATAATATATTTTCTCAAAGAAAAGTAACCCCATTCTTATCGCTAAGCTAAAGATTCTGAGTAAACAAAAGCCATCCATCAATGCAAATAAGTAAACAAGGCAGGCCAGATTGCTATGAAAACTTTTGGAAACTTTTGTCTCCAAAAGTTTCCAGAGATTTGCAAATGTTTGCAAATATTTACAGCACATTTTGGAGACGATTGTAGCATCTTAGAATCCTGGCACAGTAGGCTATATCGGGCATTTCAAGCTAATTTTGCAGTTCTCTTCCCTAAAAAAACTGCAGTATACTAGTAATACCATACCTCATTCAAGGCCGATATACCGGAAAAGAAGGCGTTATTTGTAAGCATCCGTGCTCATGATCTCTTTCCTTATCAGATTCTGGATCAAGTGATAAGGATCTGCTTTGCTTGGCATGAACGCGCACGGAAGTTGGTAGCACGGGAAAGGTTTTTTGCTGTTGATATTTTTTGTCGGTCTCCAAAGCAGGTTATGGGACTAACGGATAGGGCCTATTGGAGCATACACAAAACAAAACAAACACATCATCTTAACGAAAATATTGAAAACAAAACAAAAAGTAAAACGGAAAATGAAGGTAAATCAGATATAAATATAGAGGCCTCTACCGGTTTATTTTATATGCAAAATACAAAATCGCTATATCAAATATTCCCCTTTGTGAGAAAAATACGACTCGGTCTGTACCTGTTTGATTTTTTATGTTGAAGTCTGATTCTATAGAAAATAATAGGGTATTGTTTTTATCTAAAAATGTTCCGGAAGAAATGTCAGCTTGGCACTAAATGTCACAATCTCATCTTACAGCAAAAATATGAAATTATATTTTGTAACAATGATATGTATTCCAGGATACGTTATCAGAGGGTGTTGTTTTTGTAATCAGTTTGCCACAGTAGCAATTTTTATAAAACGGTGCAGCATGACATCTGGATATGTTTCTTTATAAATATACCCTCAATTTCGTAGCCGTCTGTGTATTAATGACCCAGGGACTGGATGGTTTTAGCTTAAGAGAGGAAGGGTTGGGGTAGGGTCCCCCCTGCTTACTTCAACCCTTTTGGCAGTAGGTAGAGTTGCTTCCTTTTATTTTAAAGTAATTTATGCGTGATATCATAGCCATGTTGCAAAACTGAAGTCAAACTATATGACCGGTTTAATTTTTCAACAAGGATTAGTATTTGTTGTTGAACGCGGATGGTTTAGCTGACAATGACCAATTGTTCCTTGTTCGTTTATTTAAAGCATATAATTACAAGTGACCACATGCTTTATATATATTTTCCATTATCTTTTAAAATCGTGTCCTAGATCTTAAAATTCCCTTCCTAATGTCCTTAAAAAACATTCAATACACAGCTGTATTTATCTATAACTTTCCATGTAGATATTTATATATAGTTTTTTTTTTCAAATTTCATATAATATGCTTAATGCGGGGAAATGTTATTTTTGTACCAGCAGCAAATAATCGTTAAACAAACTTCATTAAAAAAAATAATAACATTTTGGAATAATTTTATTTAATGTTTTTGAAATAGAATAAGAATTGTAATTTAAAATGTTTGTTCAATTCTGCACGATAAGACATTGGTCCATTTGGAACCCTCTTATCATGGAGATTTATTTATTTATACAAAGACAGACTCTTAAAATAATGTTAGGTGGGGGTGAGGGGGGTTGGGGTTTGAAGCGGTATAATTTAAAAAAAATATGGGGAAAGATAGGAACTGTAGTTTATTTAAGGTTTCGATGCAGAATTAAAAGAAGTTTGTGGCACTTTAGTTTTAAATTGATGATCCTTTTCAAACCAAAGTTGCGTGCGTGTAACACCCTCTCATCAGGGGGATGGGGGTTCG
The DNA here is from genome assembly GCA_001703475.1 of Hydroides elegans. Taxonomy (NCBI): domain Eukaryota; kingdom Metazoa; phylum Annelida; class Polychaeta; order Sabellida; family Serpulidae; genus Hydroides; species Hydroides elegans. The sequence goes on along the minus strand of LQRL01061389.1, from coordinate 16,315 downwards.
GTAAGGTTTATATTTACGTACGTCATTGCAACGATTATATGTTTGTACTTGATGTCATGTTACTACCTTTTTGCAGTTCAACTTAGTTAAAAGTTCCCACTGACACAGATTTCATTTTATCATTATTTTCAAATGACCTTTTTCTTTCGATGCAACTTTCAAACGATGCACAAAAAGGTTGGAAACTGGTCAATTTGAAGGATACGAACAACCTTTGGTGCCATGTATCAACGTCTAAGGATTTAACGTTGTTTTTGTGTAGAAAAACTTTTAAAACGTTGTTTTATTAACCAATTTATGTAACGTTTTAGCGATGGTTTGACTTAAACGCGCAATTTATTAGGTTTGGGTTGAGAGATAATGCAACACATAGCGCGCCCATCTTTTTAAAAGTGCGAACAGTTAATTTTAAATCGAAGCCTTATATTTTTTTTCAACTTAAAATTTTATCTTGAACCTATAGACAACAGTTTTCATATGCTAATTATCCAAGAGAATGTTGTGATATTTTAGATAAAGTTCATTCTAATTAGGCCAAAGCTACCAACAAAAAATGATATCTTGTTAACATAATTTCACACATTTAAACTATGAATGACATTTACTTTATTTTAATGTATTGTGTGCTTTATATAACTGTAACTTGTCTAGACAGGGAAACTGTTATTAAAATTTTAAAATAATGAATGAATTTGATAACCTTATGAAATATTTTGAGAAGTTGGTGAGTAAGCATGCAAGGGTCATTATTTAATTATACTATCATACAGACACTCTATAAATCAAAAAAAAGTTACAATGTAATAAGTTGGCCTTAAATTGCGGATAAACTCAACTTCTCATTTTAATACCGGTATATATAACAGGTTAGAAATACTGTTCTATTTTTTACTATACGAAGGACTGAAGTGGTAGGGGCCAAAAATAAGGGAGCGAAGTGTCTTTTGACGAGAGGTCGAAGTGACTTTTGAGTGTCTTTTGCTAAAGGCAGATATGTCTTGGCGGGGGCCAGAGTGTTTTTTTCCCGAAAAGTGCCGATATTATGTCCAATCGGGGCCGAAGTGGTAGGGGCCGATGTGTCCAAAACTCTATTAAGTTGTGCTCTTTATTTCCGCCTCTATCTTTTTTCTTTACAGTTGAATGATCTCAAAAATCATCATTAAAATAATTGAGTGGGTCCATTTAGCGCCATTTTCGTTTCATTTTATTTTATCTGCTCAAAATACTCGGGTTACATTTCATGGCGATATTCACATTTCAAAACAATTTCACGCCTATTTCCCGCAATTTTTAACACTTTGTTAAGCAAATAGAAAAGAAGCTACATATTCAAGGCCGAGCAAGTTTTACACAAAAACTTTTTTTTCTTCTTTTTTTTCTTCAAATCATTACCATGATTTTTGTCTTGGTGCTATTTGATGTCTTTTCAGTTACAATTTGAAGTCATTGAAATAATTAGGGAATCAATTTGAATCAATGCAACCAATCATGTCAATCATTCAACCCTTAAAGCAGATGGAACTTTGACAGTTTTCATCGATGACCTGTTTTATCATCACGCAATTTAACCTTTTAATGTGTCATTATTTCAAAAAAGACATGTGTTCACGATCATAGTTTGTGTAAGAAACTTGCATCTGCTAGGCGTTATATAATAGTTTCCCATATTTATTAAACTGTGTATAATTTTGCATTAGGTTTTTGACTATAAAACTATTTTATTAGATACGTGACCAAGCGATCAAGAATTTTCCCTACATTTTGCGTATTTTGATTTATATGGTCGCACCAAATATTTATTGTTTGAATTCAAAGTGTTAGTAAACGTAACAAAATCGAAGTATACTATCAATAGGAGCGCCATTCAATCTATTAACGAATATGATTTTTGCTTGTGTGTTACAGAAAAAGCACATTGAAGAAATCACGATATCAGTGCCTTTAGATGACCAACAGCTCTTACTTGATCTGCATTTAAACAAGTAAGTAAATGGCTGATTTGAAGGTACATGTTTATTATCAGCTTAAATTCATTAAAAGCGAAGACAAATGATAGGAGTGCACCTTATTCTAACATCGACAGTAGCGAAAAAAGAATCCGCGCGGACAAAATGAAATTCGCACGCGATATTCGATATAAAAAATGTCATCTTTAATGCGAGCTCCAAAAGCGCGAGCGATTTTTTTTTAGGCAGTTAAAAACTAAAAGCTTTTTGGAATAGTGTGGTTTTCAATCAAATTATTCATTAATGATTATTAAATAATAATATGAGATATTACCAGTATCTAAGTTAAGATAAATTAAAATATTGAAACAATATGATCATAGTTCCCCCGATCTTAAAAGAAAAGAAATTGGATAAATTTGATTAATTTTGATGTCTTTATGGAAATGAATACATTTTTTTTTCCATTCTAAAAATTCCATATTTATTTCGCTTGCAGACATTTATTACCGGCTACATATATCGAGAAACACAAGACGGCAGATGGAGAGAGAGTGCACGCTCATCATTCCAATAAGGTAGAATCACAATAATTGCTCTAATTAGCCACGGTAACAGTGTTTTATATATCGGTGTTCATTTCGTGTTGTACACATGCATTTGTATCTAAATGAAATACATGTACACACAAGTAAAACGTATACATTTGACGGACAGAAATTTTTATGTTTACTTTTTTGGGCAGGGTATGCGGCCCGGCGACGGGGGGATGGATATGTGCCATATCGTATAGATTTCCTAAACATTAAAAAATCATTCATTAAAAATCAAATGAATGCCACGATGACATTATTTTAAGATTGGAAACCAACGAAAAGGCTCGTTTTACAAAACAGAACAATAAATAGTCAAATAAAATCATATTAACACTATAGCCACAAACTTTTTGCTTAAGGCTTAATGAGGCTTGGCTTTCAATGTGAGCGATACCTCGATATTTTGGGCGTGTTGATCGTAATATATCTGGTCGTGTAACATTTTACTCGAGGCTCTAGTATTATAGCACAGTTTACGTCATGTGGAATGAAGGAATGATAGAAAAACAAAAATATATATAGAATAGAAGTAGAATTCGAAGTTCTTATTTGGGTCCTGCGATAAGCGAATCAATTGGAAGAACTATTAACGATCACTCTCCATTTTTGAGCTCTATATTGAAAGAAAAAGTCGACGAAAATAATTCATATTACATAACTTTTTACAAAATACTTTGAAATGCGTATTCTGAACATTTACATAATTTGAATAGTAAGGTGTAGTGTGTGGAGGGAGTGGGTAGGAGGTGGGGGTGAGGTAGATGGCTGTCAGGATAAATTGGTGCTTGTGAGGCCTTTTCACTTTTAATGTTCTATTATCAAGAAGAACATTTCACTCATTTTTTGGCCCTTCTTCTGTCAGTCATCTAGTGGTCTATGTTAACCCCAGCAAAAGTAAACCAATTTCGAGTTTTGATCAGTATGTTTTCCCTAATTTGCAAAGGCAAAAACGAATGCATAAACATGAGCTTTCTGAAATGAAAAACAAATAAATAACGGTAATAAGATGTGGTTGTGCATTAGTAATTTTGTGAAGACCACACACAAATTTTGAAAACGGGAAATCAGGTGAGGGGGATCATAAATTGGAATGGTTTAAGTATATAAATTTTAGTTTTTTTTGGGAAAAAAAAAAACAAAACAAAACAAAGTTTCAATGCCTTCCACCTGCTGGCTCCAAAAATCGCCAAATCAAATTCAAAAACAAATGTTAATGTCGGCATCTCCCTATCTCGGTTTTAACAATCATTTTTGATCACCGGATGGTAAAAATACTGTGAAATACAAGTAAAGAACTATACGTCATTATTTACATTAGTTGATACAATTTTGTTCCCTATCATTCTATATGACCGATAAGCTACTTAAGCAAAGAAAAAATCAGTTCAAGAAAAAATAGCAACAACGAACTTTTTCCTCAATCATCTAAAAATTCGTCGATAAAAATTCAGCAATGGAACACCTGGTGAGCGGAGAGAATGTGATTGACGTTAAACAATGCAAAATGGAAAATGGAAATGTATACCGACATTAATTTTTTAAGGCAAAGTAGTGATTTTTATTTGAAACGAGGCAATGCCGCTTTTGTTACAGAAAGAAATGAAGTATATGTACTGTTAATTCGAATCAATACATTTTTAGCTTCATATTTTGTTATAAAGAATATTTAGCTGTAGCAGTATGATGTAGTTCTGAATGTTATGGTGTGCATCCTTCGGAAAAAAAAAGTGAAATAGTTACGCCGACATTTTTCCTATTGCGGAATAGATTTCATAGGCACTCTGGGAAATAAAAGATAGAAAAGATAAGCTTTATCTTGCGTAAGGTACAACTAGACAGCATACCCTCGTTAATCAAAACACCTCTAGAGCACCTACATGTTTCAGTGCAACCTATAACTTGTGTTACTATGTATTATCGGATAAGATTTATAATGATGTGGATGATACTGCAGCAATGCATATAATAACGATCCGAGTTACATATCTAATTATATTTTCGTATTAAAATGTAATGTATTATCAAGTTAAGCACCTAAGGGCTGCCCTACATAAAGCTATTATTTACATATACATATATCACTTGAAAAATGAAGTTTGAAACATTCATTATTATTACCCCAGATATGTATAATACATGTACATTCACATGCATCTTAAAATGAATAATGGTAAAGAATACTCAGAGAGAAATCTGCTCCCTGAAAAACCATAGGGCTACTGGGTTTCGAAATCGGCTACTGGCTTTTAGGAACCTGATTTCAAAACCCTTAAGTCGCACACTGCATTAAGGGACCATTTTTATTGTAAAAATATTATATCGCCATATTTCAGATATTTATTTACTACATTAATAGCCTACACTGCATTTACTATATGTCTTCTTCTTTCTGTTTCAGTCCTCGCTGCACTGCTACTACCACGGATCAGCACGTGGACACAGAGGATCCACCGTGGCCGTCAGCACGTGTGAAGGCGTCAGGTAAGCCTCGGCAATCTTCGGTTAAATTCGGACAAGTTCGGTGAATTTCCGATAGGACAGTCGTACACCTTAGCGGTCGCACGGTCGCATATGCGAGCGTTGTTTAGGCGTATGAGTGTCGTTTTAAGCCGTTGCTCGGGCTAATGCGAATGTGAATATCATGGTAATCTATTCTGCAAGCAATGAATAATAAATAAAAACATGCAAATTTTTCGCTCGCGCCTGTGGCGTCCCCATTTCTGCAACTAAAGTGTAAAGGTTAAAACTGAGCGCGAGGGGCATTTCGACGTCGCGGGTGTCGTTTGAATGGATTTTCGGTTTAGGCACATCCCCGAATATAGTTAACGATGATCGGGTTTTCAAATGTTGTAAGGCGCACGTGCGAGATATTTGAGTAACTTTGGTGGCATTTCTCGGCTTTATTCCTAATTATTTTGTTTTGAGGACATCGACTTTGGTTTTCTTTAAATATATTTGGTTTGTCGGTATTATTCGGATAACTTATGTTTTGGTCGCTTTATGATATTGGCTATCAGTTTTGTGTTTGGTCAATGTAATGAAATGTTATGGCAATTCTCAGACGGTTGTGATGTTTAGTACGAAGCGAAGGGATTTCTGACATGGGATGTGAAATTCGACTCTGTAATTGTATATGAATTGGCGTTTCGATAGTTCAATAAGCCGCTATCGGTTTCATTTTAAATCTGCATATCCTATTGTGATCCTATTGCTATCAATCAACATGTTTCCGTTTTTGTTCACAAATTGCTAAAATGAGTGAAGGAAGAATAAATTAAACAATCTTATATGATAAAACTAAAAAAGGAAGTTTCGAAAAGAAAACTTGAATTGATTAAAACTCAAAATAAACAGAGCGGTTTCATTGGTTAAAAGCTATGGCTCTTGTCCAACCCCAGTTTAATGTTACCACAAAAGTCACTCAACTATTGAGCGCTCTTTTTAACGACCGACAATCGTAGGTTTTGTAATGGATCAGACGTTTTATGTGTAATGGTTTACACTACAGGCCATTATGACGGTTCTCAACCTGCAATGAATGAGCAAGGTGACCTGCTTTGTCAAAATAACTGTCCACTATTTCAAAATGTGAAGCACCTTTCTTGCTATTTCTGAGAACATTATTTTTTGTTGTTAGGAATTGTTATTTTCCCGTTATGGGCGGGTATGCATGAAAATAACATATAAAAGAAATTGCAACATAGTTTATAACAATAGTTTTTTTCTCACTATTACCTACATATGTTGTCTTTGAGACTGAAAAATTCAACAATAACAATATTTATTGTAGCAAAGAACTGTTCCTGGTTGCCCATCAAAGATATTAAACAACACTCTTTTAGTCTGCTACTCAGGGCATGTTTCTCATTATCATTTCCCTGTCTACGTGGCATATTTCCCCGATTCACAACACGCTTTTCCTATAAAACTACAAACATTGAAACGATAAAATGGCATCACTTTGTACCCGGAGGGAATCTACAGTATGTGCGATGCCCGTAAATAATTAAAAGTACCTGTTATTCTGATAGTCACTCTTTCATGATTGCTATTGGGCGTGAAATATACAAAAATGGAGTTGGCATTTTTGCCTCTTTACTGAGTAAACTGATAGCCTTGTTCCGCTGACTTGTAACAAAGTGGGCTTTGAAATGCTATTTCTATGACATCTCTCTAGATAAGTCATAATCTATAGAGAGTGTGCTATTGATGCTACTTCCTAATGTAGTTCCTCTTTCCTTTATATTTTTTGTCACTTCACATCCTAATCAAATTATTGCTTTATTCTTCTTGTTCGTCCATTTAGTGAATTACTTCTGATCGATTTTTGTTGTTGTTGATTCTTTATGAAGGGACACGGTTAATTAAATTGAGGGCTGCGTTTCAAAGTCTGTTGGGTCATCATATTTTTATTCAAGCAGTTTTGACAAACTCCGTTTGAAACCTGGTTATATTTTACATTTCTCAGGCTATTTATATGATGTAGCTCCTATAGTGAGGCGAATGTAAGATATAAATTCGTTGGTCAAATAGCAAGTTTATGCACGAATAGCTCATATCCATGTAAAACTATACCCCTTATATTATTCATTGTAATGTTCGCTCCTTCGCTAGTACATTACTAAGAAATATGATCCCAAGCTAGACAGCTATTGTCCAATAACAAAACTGCATTGACCTTTTTGTCTGCTTTATAGCTGTTTGTTTTCATTCCCATTTTATTTTTATGTGCTCATTCTTTTTTATAGACCAGTGAATTGACTGGTACGTATAGCAATGGTTCCGACAAAATGTACTCTCATTTCATACACTATTTCAATCGAATATCAGTTTCAGTTAGTTTAAATAACTATAAACTTTGTATTTTTTAAGCATCGACCCCCTAATCGAATGGTTATTTTAATCAATATAAATTCAAGATTAAATAGAATGATTTATTTCAAATTTATAGGAAGGCCGGTGATAAATTAAACATGAAGGTAGATTAAAAAGATTAAAATATCTCCTTACTTCTAGGCTCTAGCCTTGCCTTTTCACAAACTGTAAATTTTTGTTTCATAAATGCGAAACAAAAGTCGGGGGTTTTCGAATGACGGCGAAAAATAAATATGGAAAAAACGATGTTCAGTGATTAAAATCTAGTATCTAGTTTGTCGAGCTAGGCCAAGTTGGGACTTTAATAAGTCCCTGCTTATGTTATTCAAGATATTAATTTGATTTCAAGATAATTCGTTCACTTCCACTCATAAGGAGGAAAAATCACTTTTGCAGTTGAGAGATTAGAAAGTGCTATCGTTAATACCATTTGACCCAATCGATTTCAGAGATGACACTTGTGATGCATATGCCCCATGTTAAGAAGCGTGATGTAGGGGTTGGAATCTAGCGATTTTGCATCTTGCTATTTTGCTTGTCTTATTTACGTATTATTTCAATTATCGCGATGTTCTTAAAATTGATAGGTGTTTTTTTTTATAAATGGACCACATTATAACATTAAACATTCGAAAAATGACACCATGTAATATTTTAAGTCAATAGTCATTTAATGTATTGAAATAAATGAGTAAGCTTGACATTTGAATTTTGCTTTCAGAGCAACTGTATATTTAGACGATGACACTCTTCACATTGAACCTCAAACACCAGACATCGACGGGGAGCATCTATTATTCAGAGACTCCAACATGATTGAAACCAACCATAAATGCGGTAGGATTTTTATATTAACCCTATTTGAACTTTCTGTCTGCTAATACGAATGATTAAGCTTGATATTTGAATTTTGCTTTCAGAGCTACTGTATATGTGATGTCCAGTGTGGACTTTTTTGTTTTGAGTAATACTTTTTAAATTTTAAGAAATATATTTTTCCTTTTTCAATTTATGATTAGTAGACTTACCATTTATCAATAAATAAATAATACAACAAGCTTTTTCGGGATCTTGTGTACTTTATTTATAAATCAACTTTAATCGAGGCGGATGTCACCCCCAAAAATGAAAAAAAGTGCCTATGTGCCTTTAACTTGACAGACTTCTAAAAATAACATAATTATGTATTTTATAGGTGTACATGACAATAACACAGTCGAGCGACATGAACATAAACCGCTACATCACAGGGTAAGAATTTCTGATTTTGTAAAAAAAAAAACATCTCCAGCCATCTTATCATATTTATGAACAACTGACATTTGATTCGTTTATTTAGTCATTGTAGCCTTTTTTTACACAACTTCCGCAAGCGGGTACATGGCAAATGATGCCATTGGCTATGCATGGTTTCATTTGTCTACACATTCCAACATCGATTAATCTTTCTTGATTATTTGTTTCTAATTTAATAACAAACTCACATATTCCTTGCAGCTTAAACGAGAGATCCGATGGCCAGCTAAAGCGAACAGAGAAACAAAGATCGTAGAAGTCTACATGGTCAATGATTATGCTCAGGTTTGTATTAAAATAAAAGAATTAATGGTTCCTTCAATTAAAGTTTTAAGTTACAGAGTACCAATGTGCTCAAATTGAAATTCACGCGATAATCTGCGTTTATGACAACGAATTTCTCAATAATCTAAAAGTATTAGAATTGTACGCAATATCAAACTGGGATATCGTACCTTTGTAAATATTAATTTATCATTTGCTGTTGGATATTGCAGAGATTGTTTATATCTATAACTACTTAATTTGAACATAAAAATAATGGTGGAGTTTATTTGCGAATTTCAAGGTAAAATAACTTTTTAAATTAATTAATTGTACATTTTGTTTTAAACTTAATTGTTGTACAAATAGACATTCTATGTTAACAGTATACGACCTACCAATACAACACAGCGAAAGTTATCAAGAGAACTAAAGAAGTTGTCAACGTAGCCAGTGCGGTAAGTAAAAAGCTCATACCCCGTCCTCCTCTGATTGATCCTAGTCTAAATGATCGAAAAAAGGATATCAATCGAGAGACACAATCGAGAAACTGTATGGTCATGCCAATAAGCCAAACACAACATTTATTTCAGTTGGAGAAGTAAACACGTATTTGTTTTTAGCCACGGCTTGCTCTGCAAGACGGGGTTTGTCCCACCGCTTGACCGTTATTGATTTATATGTATGTATATTTATTTATTTGTTTAGTGCGTTAACATTTTTTCAAATCGCTACTCCTCTCTTAGTTGTTGACCGATTTTAATGAATTTTTTTATGCTTATATCTGAAGAGCTTGGGTATTTAAAAACTGCTAGTTTGTGCTTATATTGCTTATATAAGCAAAGTTATGACTGCTTATATTTTACCATTTAGATATTTAAGATTTGCCTTGCAGTCGCTTCTGCGGTGAACACGTGATTATGACGTCATAATTAAAACACAACACAGTGGTTGTTCTGTTTTACACACCATAATATCAATTATATAATGAAATTCATTAGTTTCATTCCTATTCAAACATATCATAAAAATGCCTTTAAATGAGTTAATGTTGGCCGCTCAAATTGTTGGCACAAGAACGACTACAATAAAGCATTTTCTGGTTGTCTGATTTGCAAAGTGTTGAATTCTTAGTAATTTACATTTAATTTTAAAAAGATATAGGTTATCATAATGTACCAATAATTTAGGTAAATAATATAAGTAATTATGAAAAATGGTATAATTTATAGTTGAGATTTGATGAGATTGTGGGATTGGGGCGGATTTTAATGAAATTTGGTATGTTATTTCATCAATAATTGGGTATTCAAATCTAGTATATACCTGTATTTTTGATATAAGCAAAGTTATGGCGTGTTTATATGTTTTTATAATCGAATGGATAGTGCATAGATTGAGTGTTCACTATGGTTGATTCCGATTTGAATAGATTTATCAATCGAATTGGATTTGCGTGTTTCCTAGGCCAAATATTGATTCGAATTCTTGTTTGAAATAAACAATCAAGCTCTTGAAAAAGTGCCGTGAATAAGACATGTGCAAGTTGTGGCACACTGTCCTTGGACAGTCTTGTTAGCTAAATTCATCATTTTATTCCCATAATATTATTATGTTCATCATTTAGAGAATATGACCATACATTATACAACCATTTTGAATGATTTTCAGCGTATCTAGTGTATCAATTTTAATATTCCTTAAATTCTTTTTCAGCTCTACAAATCCCTGGACATTCAGGATAGTGCCTTTCAAAATACAAGCAACTCGTTTTAATCTGTTCCCTTCTTTTCAGCTCTACAAATCCCTGGACATCCACCTTGCGCTGGTTGGCATCGAGATCTGGACGGATGGCGACCAGTTCACGATCACCGAAGACGCAGAGAAGACCATGAGCGAATTCCTCGATTATCGCCAGACCAATATCAATCCCAATCACAAGAACGACAATGCACAATTGCTCACGTAAGTGGGGTTACAATGAGCATGTATATGTACAATTGTAGTCCAACGCAGCTCGCGACTTATTATCCCCCGTGAAAACGAGGGGATATAGGGTTGAGCTTGTCCGTCTGTCCGTCCGTCCGTCTGTCCGTCCGTCCGTCCGTCTGTCTCGCTTGAGATAGGGTACTTTGTGCACGCGAGTTGGATATGAAGGAGTTGAGCTAGAGCTTTGAAATTTTATACACGTATAAACCAAGGTCTGAAGTCGTGCCTCGTCAAGGTTTTATCTCGATCGGTTGAAAATTGTCGATTCTGGAGCACTTTAAAAATTGTCGATTTTAATCATTTTTACATTTGCCAAGCACTTTGTGCATGCGAGTTTGGTCTGAAGCGATTGGGCTAGAGCTTTCGAATTTTATACACGTATAAAACAAGGTCTGAAGTCGTGCCTCGTCAAGGTTTTATCTCGATCGGTTGAAAATTGTCGATTCTGGAGCACTTTAAAAATTGTCGATTTTAATCATTTTTACAGATGTCAAGCTCTTTGTGCAGGCGAGTTTGGTATGAAGCAATTAAGCTATACCTTTCAAATTTTATTA
>LQRL01061377.1:4092-17885 GCA_001703475.1 Hydroides elegans | reverse complement strand
TCTCTCACTTAAACCGTGATTATTGTATACTAGTCGTTATCTAAATCCTATATGTCTATATTGCTTTTTGTCATGATTGATCTCAAATACATTATATATAATGTCTGTAATTCGAATTATACACTAATGTATAACGAATAAAAACCATGAATCTGAATCTGAATCTGAATCTGAAATTTTAATTCATAAGAGAGTTTTGAAAACAAATCGAAAGACAAAATGTGGTATTGACTATTGTAAAAGGCAATTGTCAAAGATTAAATCTATTAGTAGTGTTGTACAGACAGATGATTCATAATTGTTGTTTGGGATTACATGACCGTCTGGTTTCAGAAAAGGTCCGAATTAAAGGCTTAATTCGGATAAAAAAGTATGTTGATAGAATATGTTTATCATTATCATGATAATTCATACGATTACATGACGTGTTTGCTTTTTATACGCGACCTTCATTTTGACACCAAACCGTTTATTATGAACTTCATTAAAATGTATTAAATCATAAATTATATTTCAACACTTCCTCATTGTAGTTGTTTTCGTCTCAGTTTTTTTAACTGCATGCATGTTTCAATATATTTTTTTCTTCTAACTATTGAACAAAACAAACGATGAGCAAAAACAACAATTGATAAATGACAACTAAAAACTTGCTTGAGTAGATAATCATTAACTATTTCAAATCATATTAAATGAGACTAAAACGGATTCCATCGACACATGTTAATGAAGTAAACGGAAAATTTAGTAAAACGTGGTACAAATTGCTGATAAAACTTATCAATCGATCCAAAACTGTCAAGAGAGATAAGCAGTCATCTCATAATTAAGTTATTACATTGCAAAACGTTGCAATGTATTCAGCAAGGCGTACATGGCAATATAGAGACAAAACTGCGATCCATGTATTTACTAATGGTGTTGGCACCCACTTCCCCCATGCCCCACCCCAACCGAAAAAAAAACTGAAATTGGAAATAAAATAAAACTTTATCCCCGATATATCTTAGCAATGAAGTAAAACAGATATGAGTATCATTAAATTCCAACAAACAACGAGAGCAAGACACAAAACAAAATCTTTCAGCCAATTTGTGAAAGGGTAAAGAGTCTTGACACTGATATGCTCTATCATAATTAAATCATGTTGGCACCCACTTCCCCCATGCCCCACCCCAACCGAAAAATAAAAATCATCAAATAGTTATCATTGCCTCATCCATTAGACAGTTGATATGCACAAATCTATACCAGAGCAGTATAAAAGCGTTTCAAACGTTTATAACGATACTGTCGGGGATATGCTTCGGTACGAAGACTTTGAAAGTGCTAGAAAGTCATGGGGGCTCAGGGGCCATTGTCCCCCCAGATTTTCCAAATGGCCCCCCGGTCGGGAGCCCAAAGGGCCCCCACATTTTTCGAATCTCCTACATATAAATATATATGTTTGGGCCACCGGATTTTTGGCATCCATCTTAAAGACACGCATTCAAAGAATATTCAGAAAAATGACTGGATCATGGAACCTTGTGCATATCCCTCGACACCTTTTATAGAAGCTGATGGAGTAATTAATATTTGTATCCCTCTCATCAAATACCACTGTTCAGCCAGAGTTGTCCCAAGATCACCTCTAATTGGCAAAGAGCAGGGCATCGCCTCCATGTTCTAATTACTTATTCATAATGACATTTATACAAAACATATTACAGAGAGCTAAAGACTCCCTATATTGGTTCAATGTTTTTGTTGCTGTATTGATGGCTTTGTAATGCCAAGGTGTTAATCACGCTCCAGGATCAGGCGCCACAAGGGCGCATGTACTTCCGCCGCCCCGATGACCAAAACATTGGCAGGTGTCCGTGTACGAATATTTATGAAGATGCTACATGCTGCACATAATCGTAAGCTGGACATCAATACACTGATCATACAGTAAACCCAGACCCTTACTGGACTGAGCAAGAGGTCCCATTTACCGAAGTATCCGGACGAACCATGTAAGAAATCGGCAATATGTCCGGTTGAGCGGTATGTTCTGTCTATCAAGGTTTCCTGTTCCAAGGTTTTACTGTAGATAAACGGATTCTACGCATTCAATACAACAAAACACTGAATCGAAAATAATTCTAAAAGGCATTTCTTCTAAATGAAACATCGCCCTCCTACTCACATTTTAAATGGTGCTTTGAGCTCAGCTACCACAATAGTTGATGGATATAAATTCGATTTTGAAATAAAAAAGAATGAGTCATTGAGGAGATAAAAAGACGCTATATAGCGACATATGTCGAAACCTAAGAAAGGGCTCTATGTAAATATTTAAGCCCGATTTCATAACTATGATTTCAGAAATGCTAGTTCTTAAAAGATAATGTAATATAGCGACTAAAAAGGTTGATGTTGAAAGTATTTATTGTGCGTTACTCTCGTATAAGAGGGGCCTCTTGCATGTGAAGTAGAAATAAAACCCAAAATGATGAATAGACCTTCGCTATAAAAATCAATTTTTGCTCGAGTGCCTAGAAACACTTCTGTCCATTTGACCTTTTTAACAAACTATTAAGTGAGTAATTCACGGCAACAAAAAATCAAACATCGTTTGGGTACTGAGCAGAACATTTATATTTTTCCATTTCTTGCTAATAGTGAGTTCGCGTTTGAAGCCCAAAAATGTTTTAATATGACTTTATAATAATTCGTCTTCTTTATCTGTCTCATCTCATTGTAATTGATATGCATCACGTGATGTTTATTCTTTATGATGATGACGCACCAAAGTTTGCCCTAAATTTCACAATGATTAACAGGGAAGACAATCAAATAGAGCTTCTAAAAAGAAACAACTTATTTGACGGCAGATGTTTACTTTATTACCTCTGTGCTACGAAACAAATTTTAAGAGAAAGGGGGTGGGGTTGAATGAGGTTGGGCCAATGGTACATATAGTCTTCCCTAAAACAATATGAAATTCGCCATACCATTTTATTATTATTCTCGAACATTGATTGTGGAGTGCAGGTGGCTTTACCTTGGAAACAAAACATAACACATAACATATTTCGTATTTCAACGGAACCAGATGCAGCAAAATTTTTCAAGCGAACAGTTGAATAGTTTTGACATACAAATGTTGTATAAATTGGGTCAGATTGTAAGAGGTTTTCTTTCAAGCAACATATTCATTTTTTGTAAAATATAGATGTCCAGAAAAGGCAAAAAGTAGTGTGAATACAAGAAAACAAATGGGGTGGAAGTAAAGACAAACATTCATACACAATGCATGTTGTGTCAAATCGCTTTGTCCGAAATATCTAATTATATTTTTTTTTAAATTATTAAACGGCCTTATTCACATGAAAACACACAAAAAATACTTTGACAAGGGCCATTTTTGTCACCCATTGTCCTCTAGACAAATCTTGCAAAGCCCCTGTATGTATCGTGTTATATTGGGGACAATGACGTTGGGCCCACTCAGTCACTTATGTATATCTTTATAATTAAGCCCCTCGCCCGATACCACGACATGCTTTGCTTGTCGCAAAAAATGTCACATAATAATAGCTTTTCATGTTTTGGTGTAAGTCGTGACGTCTTTAGATCTCGTCCCAAACAATTATCATGAATTAAGAAGAAAAATGAACTTAAACGCTTTTCCACAAAAACATGATGCACACTCTAATTAGCGCTTATTTAGGCTTTCCACAGGCACTGTTTACATAGGTTTTGCTTTGATCCAATTGTTTTAATAAATTGGATCATTTGCACAAAGAGAAGAGAAAGTTCGATATATTCTTAATTCTGTTTAGACCAGAAATAGCAATTCTTAGGTAAACAATTGCATTTCATAATCGAAAGTTAAAATTGTGGGAGTGGGTTTTGGGGGAGGGTTGACCGTTTACCGGTCGGAAAAATAACCTATCAGTACAAACTCCTTTGTATGTGTATGCTATATACGGTGCCTACCCAGATACCTACTAATTTGCTTTGGAACAAACAAGGGTTGTTTGTACCCAACCCGCCTAATATACGAAGCCCTACAACAACAAATCCCTGTAAACGGCCTCCTATTTTGGATGGAAAAGGCCATACAGCCAAGTACGTGCCGGATACGAGGCAATCGGGGCCACTTATTGACAAATCAGTACAAGAGGAAGAAGACACGGGAGCTTGGCTGCATAATACAAGGACCCAAGCAACAGCTTTTGGTGCTATTGTAAGGGTATATCTGCTATCATATTACGTAGCAACAGAATAAATCCATGTGTTGTCCATAACAGATATGAAGGGCAGTCTAGGGCTAAGTTGGGTGACAAAAATCAACACAACCAGTGACCAACACTATATTTAAGTCATCAATAACACCTAATGCTGAATTCTCTATCCTCATACCATCAAATCCTCGACATCATCAGCGAAAGAACATCCTTTTTCATACAAGGACCTGGATGAATGACAATTTTGTGACAAAAAACGCACATGACAGACTTTCGATAAGTTAACAAAACATGCTATAGACAGCCAAACGGATATACAGGACTGGCTACTCCTTCGCAGCGACGGATGACCTCGAAACCCCATCGCGTGACACTTACCGTGACGATTTCGAGCATTTCCTGCCTTGAGATGTATCCATTGCCGTCGAGATCGTACATGCTAAACGCCCACTTGAGTTTCTGTTCCAACTTGCCTCGTGACGTCACACTCAACGCACAGATGAACTCCCGGAAGTCGATCGTGCCGTCGCCGTTGGTGTCGAACGTGCGAAACACGTGCTCGGCGAATTTCGACGCGTCGCCGTACGGGAAAAAGTTGCCGTAGATCTTTTTGAATTCGTCCACAGATAAATGGCCGCTGGGGCAATCCTTGAGGAAACCCTTATACCATTCTTGGATTTCCTCGTCGGTGAATTCCGTGTTGGCACGCAAGTCCTCCAGTAACTCCGGCTTCAGTTTGCTGTTCTGTTTACCCATGTTTGCTGGCTGCTTAGTTCCACCGCCGTGATATCCTCACACGTCAATATGACTCAGGTATAATCCAATTGCTCGTCGCCC
Organism: Hydroides elegans; assembly: GCA_001703475.1. Taxonomy (NCBI): domain Eukaryota; kingdom Metazoa; phylum Annelida; class Polychaeta; order Sabellida; family Serpulidae; genus Hydroides; species Hydroides elegans. The sequence goes on along the minus strand of LQRL01061377.1, from coordinate 12,828 downwards.
TTGCAATAATAGCGCACCCCCGTGATTAAGGGTGCTGAATATCCAGCCGCACCAAACTGGGGTGGGTGGTTTGTTATTTTAAGGGATAGGGTCAAAACCCTCACTAATAAATATCTTAATTTTATATCCAATGACGTCCCGATTCACACGGGGTATAGAATGGTTATAATGCCAAGGGTACGTGTAGTACTAGCACCGTTGTCGCTCAATAACCGCTCCGTTTAAGTACATATCGCCCTCTCAGCACACTGGACTAAGCGAGAGTGTGTGTGATTTGTTTTGTTGTGCTTTATTGTTATTGCTTGGTCCAAATAAGGTTCTCTTTATATTGAAGCTCGGTTTTATGAAGGGGGCCCACGTGCGAAAGGGCTCTTGATGATGACTGTGTGTGTACCGAGTGATTAAGAGGAAACGAAAGAGCCAGGTCGGCTGAGTGTGGGTAATTGCACATACACGATGAAGCCCGAACCGCAATAATGGGAAAATGCTCACACGATGACAACAAGTTGACGGCGCCTTTTTTTTGCTTTAATTACTGTCACAGGACTCGTCACATATATTGCCACTCTATCTGTTGTCGCATTGTCGACACTGTAAAAGCACAATGGACCGCTGCCTCTATATACTTACTCGGGGAAGGCCCGGTGGGTCACAGCACCAGGTATATATGCGCAGCACTTGGCGACTCGAGTAGAGTTGAAGTGGACACTATATCCACACACACACGCACATGGGGTGATAATGGAGGGCTTTACTCGCAACTCGAAGCGCGTCAATATATTGCAATCTCTTTCCGATTGTTCTTTTCGCCGTGGCTATTATATTCACCGCACATGACACACGATTGTAACACCTGATGAAATTGTGCGACTGGTCCTTACACGATTATATCCAAATTTAGATGTATCATCGGCTTTACAACACAATGTATCTTGTCTCTCTCCCTTAATCCAGTTGCTCGCGGCCAGAGGCGGGTTGCTTGGTCGCGTTGTCAGGAGGGAGAAGTTGAAGATGTCTTAATGAGACCATGTGCTGCTGGAGCTACCTGTCAAACATACAAAAACAGAAATATAGGCCCGATCGACGTTTAGGAAGTGGGATTAGAAGGAGGGGGAGGGGATGAAACGGCATTGGCGCTGTTAAAAACATATGTTTCTTAGAAATATCCGGTGGCCTTTGGTTCCAAGTCTATGGATTATGTTGGAGTTTACTGGATCCGTTATTCACTGGATTTCTTTCCTGAATAGGACGAGACAAAATTAATTATATTAAGTCCGGTCAGCCCGGGAGTTGTCGTTGTGGAACCCTGGAGGCTTGACCCACTTTTCATGCCGCATTAACGCTCTCTTTATTGAACCCAAAAGGCACATGGTCCTTAAAAAGACTGAACCTACAAAACAAATACAACTATTCGTGAATCATGACATACACATAGCTTTATCATTAAACAACGCAACAGCCTCAGCGAAAGGAATATACCTAATCAAAACGATGCCTTAGCCTTGACAGTTAATACACATTATTGCAGTTTGACTTGGCTTCATTAAATAGCACACCTGAATACATACCAGCGTGTCGAAGTTCGAGTGTCTGTGCTAATAAAAGACGATTACCTGATTTTCTGTGTCAATATGAATCGAGATCTCGGCTCAGTCTAGATATGATTTCATTACTGTGTCTCGGCTTGAGCGAGGAGGTATACATGGATCGAAAATCAGTGTGCAAAACAAAACGAAAGGGTTGAGTGCAACATAATTCCATGTAGCCTATCCAAAGGGTCGAGTAATCTCACTTATTCATGTGTTTGTCATATGATATCCTTTCATTATGGTATAAAACTAAAGAAATCCTAAAAAGACCAATAATCCTTGTGTTTTACATGATTAATCAAATGTGGCTTTTCAAAACACAATTTAATTGATAATGAGTCTCACACCGAAACCTCCAATATATATTTTGTTTGATATATCGTGTTCCTGATACCCTCGGTTTTTTTGTCAACAGAATGGATCTAGCTCCACAGCCATGTCTAATGGATTGACAAGGATCGATCTCACAACGTTATGGTTAACCTAGTTTGCTGAGTTTGCAGTCAATATATAGACTTCTATCTTTCACACTCCGACATCCGGACATGTACAGAAGGATTACCGCTATATCACTCTCCCTGTGGCACCGCTACACTGTTAAGGTGATATATCATTTGAGATATTGACAGAAAATTGGGATGTTTAGCTGCTAAGATGTTTTTGTGAGACAAACATAATTTACATGTGTAGCATACATGTGTACACGTATATACGTTTATGTCTTGAATAAAAAGTCTTAAGCAAGTCCAAGGAAGCTTTTATGTGGAATTAATCTAAGGCATGCTACTTCCTTAACTTCACATACGTATGCCACCTTTGTATATCCTTACAATAGCAGGGTTCGACATAAGGAAAAAATCATACTCGCCAAACTGGCGAGTGACTTCGATTTCATACTCGCCAAACAGATTTTGTACTCGCCAAATTGGCGAGTAACTTGATTTTGTACTCGCCAAATCCAAATATGCTTAAAAAGTCATGTATAACAAAAAGGTTAAGTTTAAGGATTTTTTGGTCTCTTTTGCGACTTGTCCTTATTAAAAATGCATGCAAAGCTTTCCATATTGTTCTAAAAGCTGAACTAGAATTACTACTTTTCTTAAAGGTCCCTATTTGCGAGTATTTTCTATCTAATTTTACATAGAACTTTCATGGGAGTACTCGTACCTATTTCAAAGTTGAAATATCATTGTTAGTAAGTTTGTACATTATAAAGGTCTATTTTACGAATATATGAACTCTTAAACTTCTGTGAAAGTGTGGGCGATCAATATATTGTATGCTTACATAGTGAGCGCCGAAGGCGCGAGCTTGAAAAATTCAAAACAAATACAATTATGGCTTAATCATACAATATATATGTCACAATAAGAAGAGTAATTGTGGCGGGCAAGGCAATTGAAATTGAATATAATCGTCTTAATGATTTATTTTTTCGAAATCACCTGGTGGTTTTCGGACAAATGTGACTGAAACCATATTCCAAAGAGCACCTCACGAGCTGTTCCCCAAAAAAGGTGTTCCCCACCAAATTCCAGCTGGCTTGTAAATTTTGAGAAAATTCATTCTAGCTTGGAGATTTTAGCAGATTGAGGAACGCCTTTTTTGATAATTTCCTCATTTTCGTAATAAATATTGAGAATCATTATTTCAAAATTTATTAAACATGCTTGCAATTGTTTAATAAACTATTATTCACAATATATGATAGGTAATTTAATTATATTCAACATTTGAATTTATGCAAAAGGTGTTCCTTTTATGTTCCAAGCTGGCTAAAGAAAGATAAACAGCCAAGCTGGCTTGTAAAAAGGGAACACCTTTTTGCAAAATGTTTATGTTCAAAAACCATTATTTTACAGTTGTTTATACTTGTTATGTTGTTTTAAGGTGATTTAACAATTTTTGAAAATGTGTCGTGGGGTGCCCTTCATATTCCCCTTACATTGTTTCGATTGCAATAACGATATAATGAGAGACTATGCTTAGTCAAAAGTTATAAACGTTTAATTATTTTTCTCATGACTGGAACTACTCAATGTTTGGTTTTCGTGCATTACATTCGTGTATATTGAGCCAGTTTGTAAAAGTTTTAAGATCGTGGAGTAAAGGTGCTGATATAAGGTCGCCATAATTATACTAATACTGCGAGCGCCGTAGGCGCGAGCAAAATTTTCATCGATATTTAAAGAAATAAAAGATATTTGGAATAGATATGATTGGTATAAATATTTGAGTGCATATTTAAATTTGGCGAGTAACTATATTTCGTACTCGCCAAAATGTTTCCGCCCAAATTTCATACTCGACATTTTGGCGAGTGAATCTCAGGTCGTACTCGCCAAATGATTTTTTCACTCGCCATGGCGAGTTGGCGAGTGCTTATGTCGAACCCTGCAATAGTACAGGTAAATATATGCTAATAATATCAAAAGTTCATAAAAACGTGACAAAAAGAACAATCATTAACATACACCAATGATTCACCAATTTAGTCATCGTCTTTTGTTAATAACATTTATCACCATACAAATATAGCTCTCAAAGTAGAGTGAGTAAGTATAATCAATCTAAAGATACACTGTACTTATATTGCAAATCAAAGCAGATTGTGACCAGCTCGAAGTAGGGCGCCGACGGAAACCACTCTTTCCTGTCACAGCTCTTCAACGTATTGACGATCTATTTTAGTCGCACAAAAATCCATTTAACAGTGCTCAAAATCCCTTTTAATTAACATCTAGATTTTTAAAATATTTATTTATATGACATTTCGGGACCTAGGGTACATGTAGGTCTATCTTTAAACCTTGTCCAAGTCTTAAAACACATACGTCGTGGGGGCATCAGGCGAAATTCCTCAGAAAAAAAAATTACAAGGGCGCGATATAATGAGCGAGTATGTCATACAATTAAGGTTTGTGTTTACTAAAAACTTTGAATAAAATCGTCAAATATAGCACTTGTATAAATTATATCAAAAAGCCTAAAAGAAACACGCTTTGCCACCTTTCTTTTCAAAAACAGTGCCATGTGATCTGGTTTGATTTAATGGGGTATAATTTAAACTTTTGTATTTATTACAGCATCATCTTGAAATATCATGCCTATCGTTTAGACCACACATGGTTAACTTTATTACTGATGTATCCTAATCGAATAACATCGATTTTTTACGATTGTATAAAAATGAAATGTCCTATCATATTGAAATTCACTGGACTAAATGTAGGTCCTCTAGCTGCAACTACATTCCGAATTGCAAGAATCTACTCCTATCCTAAATATGCACAATGAAGGGAATGGGAGCCGTTTTCGAGGCTAAAAACGGCAAAGTCACCCATTCACTTGGTGGACTCTGCCGTTTTTAGCCTCGAAATCGGCTCCCATTCCCAACATTGTGCATATTTAGGATAGGAGTAGATTCTTGCAATTCGGAATGTAGTTGCAGCTAGAGGACCTACATTTAGTCCAGTGAATTTTAATATGATAGAGCACTCCATTTTTACACAATCGTAAAAATTCGGTGTTATTCGATTAGGATACATCAGTAGGTTTCAATTAATAAATATAATTCATAAGATTAGCCGCACATGTTATATCCATTTGAACGATTAATAATTGTATACATACATCTAGATTTTCAATATTGCTATTACGAGATTAACCAAGGACAGTGCAACAGCTTGTTTATTAACCCGATTTAAGAAGTATATCATGCTACTTTGTATAAAGAGCTATGATCCTAGCTTTTAGAGATATGAAATGTTAATAACTTGAACTGGACTTTGGATGTTTAATGAATCTCATTAGAATAAAACAACAATAGATAATCATTAGTTCCCTGTAGTGCGATCGAAACAAAGGAACGGTCGGTCACAATTCACTCGAATCTATATATTTACATTTGAACCTGAAGATTTCAGTTTGATTAGAACTACATGTAATTAATAATTGAGGTTGTAATAAACCGTCTTCAATAAAAAATTTAATTACGCTGTTTCGAAATACCGGAAGTTATTATGAACTAATTATTTCAAAGATATTTTGCGTAATGCAAGGACAAAGTGAATTTATTAATTAAACACCATAAAACACATCGTTAAACCGGCCCAAAGTAAAATAATAAAATAACAGAATAATATTATTTTACAAATTTCTTCCATGCGCAGACCAATGGCACCGGAAGTGAATTTCGGTTCAAGTGAATCATTTTTCGGAAATCGGGGGAATAGTCCTTAGTACATTTGCTTTATTCCCGTAAGTACAATCCTGAGCAATGACCGAATCAAACAAAGACATCGTATCAAACACGGGTTTATGGCAATTAATGTTGTATTTTATGCAACCAATTTTTCGTTATATATAGACTTCTATTTCATTTTTGTTTGTTTAAATATGCTTTGTTTCGAGAAACAACCCCTTCTGATGGGCTTTATGCTGTATGCTTTCAGTAAGTGTTTAAGCAGCGACCTATGAGGTGTCAGTCGCGAGGTTCGAGACACGAATTCATCCTTTGTCTTACGATTTTGCTCTTCATTGCACAATGCCAGTTTGCTTTGAATTTTCTCAAGATTCTGAGGCTCTCTAAAATGGTCGATCATGATAAATAAGGAAAGATGCGTATCTCGTTTTACTGCCAGACCCTAGCACTCGCTAATGGAGGCCAAATCCCTCAATTACATGTATAAAGAAACAAATAGGTTTGACTTGCTCAAAAGCAAATGCAGTGCTACACCAAAATTGAGAAATTATAACTATATTCATGGTATGACAAGCAAAGGTAAAAGAGAAAAGATGTTTCAAATATCCACTGGCCCTTACATTAGAATATTGCACGACGATCGCCATAATTTGCAAGCCCTAATGCAATGCATAAGCCATCGAAGCACGAAAGCCAATAAATCGACCAATGAAAATCCATATTGCCTATAAATATTCATATTGCACGCTTAGATAGTGAGCCCATATTAACGTTATACAAAGACATATTTGACTCCATCAATGCGATTGCACTAAAATATTTAACATTACAGAAATAATTCATTACATTTTCCCGTTTAAGAGATATGACTTCTAAATGTGTTTCTAATGAGATGAATAGTAAATTGCATAACATAAATCGTACAATAGATCAACCTAGAAAGACGTAAATTATAAAGGTTCGATCAAAACTAGACGATCAGACAATATCGAAGCCCTACAAAAACGTGTTGATACCTTGAAGAAATCGTCAAGATGGAGGCCCATACCATGGGATCTGAATTCGGATCTGCAACGTGACACCTTGAATACCGTCGTTAATTTAACAAAGGTGTATCTATATTCATTGTCTACAAAAAAAGTAATGTGATAACAGGCATCACGTCTTCCGAAGGAATACCTGGGTTGAAAAGTATAATTAATCCATAATTATCATAAAACATATGGTGACTTATTGTCCTTTTTATCTCGTCGAGGCTGCATGTGGCAAGAGCCCATAAACCATCAGTGAATGTTGTAAATGGTATATCTTGACAAAGGAGGCATATAGAATTACATCCAATTCTGCATTTCCGTTCCGATTCAAAGCCAAGATAGAATATCAAAGGACAATGGCTGAGCTGTAGTTTGTCCCTGCACCAAATGACCATTTAGTAGAAACATGAAGACATTCAACCAAAAATGGAGTGTGCTAATTAGTCCTTAATTATCATTAGTTTAAACTAAATAAACATGTTGTTTGAGCTGAGCATGTCATATGGCTTTCACTTATATAAAACCTTACAAATGAGATGGAACCTATTACAGAGACATGAGAGGCACCATGTCTCAGCGGACCACGAACCAACCTGAACAATGGCGGTCATAAAAAGGACAGGCTATAAGGAAGCAATGGAACAAAACTTGTTTCATGGAGGTTCTAAACAAACTTGTTGAACATAATATGTCGAAATATTATATATCCTCTTAAATTACTTCAAATATAGCGTGAAATAGGTATCAAGGCATGTCTATAACCTAAACATCTAATAATAATTAAGGTTTGTTATTACATGTGCATATTATACCATACAACTCAGTGCTCGCGTCATCAATATGAACTCATCTGAATCCGTTGGAATTATTTTTCCTTCTTTCCAAAAATAAAAGGATACCGAGATAGAGAGCTCTTTACTTATTTGCTTTTTATCTATTTTATAAAAGAGCTGAAGAGAAAAAAAATCAAATCAAAAGCAACATATCAAAATCGAAATTCCCTGATTGGTACACATTGGTGGGTTTGCGCAATGCAATGTGCTCCGCACATGGTTGCTTGTCTGGACTGTTGTTTTTCTCCCCATACTGCTGCCTTCCAATACCATCATCCTTTCTTACGCAATTAGTATGTTTTCAAACACCTGGTGCCGCCAGTTCTTCAGCCAGAAGAGGGAGACGCCAGAACTCAAGAAGCCAGTGGTGCTCACTACCGCCGTACTCGTTTGGCACAGATTTCCACCAAAACCAAACTAACTTCACCACCCCTGGCAATCAATCGCCGGTCTACGAAAGGCGTGGGAGTCTACTACAAGATGGTCACCGGTCTACCGTACAAAAACATGTATTTGTTTATAAAATACTTTTTTATTGACGTTTTAAAAATGTTTTCTGATTTTTTTTTGCATTCGGTGATCCACTAACACACATCTGTCCGAAACATGAAAATGTTTGAAAAGACAGTTCCCTTTAAAAGATTATAAGGAAAAACTAGGTGCTTGTCTCAATATTTCCACCACCTGACGATGAATTTTTGACATTTTAAAGTAGAGAATATACCGTTTTGAACCGGAAAACATCCAATCATTAAGAATATGTATTGTTTTAACTATTTGGATATTTGATTAAGCGGATTACGTCGTTTTACCCTTACAAAACATACTTTATATAATTTATTTTCACAAGTTGATAGCTAAACGGTCTACTAAATTAATGATTTTTGATGGCTGCGATCAAAATGAGGTCTACGACAATTTATGTTTTGATCACCGATCTCGTTCATTCGAAACACATGGAATGTATAAGGGATATTTTGCTCATCGCTTTGTGTTTCATTTAACTATTTTTCTAACTCTGTCATTTGTCTTTACTGTCCACCGTGGACTCTAGCGAAAACAAATATACAACTGTT
>LQRL01061375.1:2595-19058 GCA_001703475.1 Hydroides elegans | reverse complement strand
TTTTTCTTAAAACGCTAACTTATATATTCCGAGCGTGTCGAAGAAACATGACGAATTATTGGTTTGACGAAAAGTCTCTATATTTTGTTTTGAAAAATGAAGGGCTCCGTGCAACAATGTGTTAAGTCTGAAATTGACGTTTTGAGAAAAAAAGGAATTGAAACTTTTTAGATTGGTCATTTATATAGCAATTGGCAAGTTGCCAAATGATGAAACGATTATGCTCGCACTGATTTCTGGGTATTATTCAGGAATATAACATGGATCAGTGATCACTTGGCACTTTGCCATATATTTTGGCGAAACATGTTAAGTCGACTTAACACATTGTTGCACGGAGCCCTTCAAATGTTATCGGATTAACAGAAAATGTGTAAACCGAACCGTTTTTCGCTTTCTCAAGGTGTTGATATTATCGACTATACGTTTACTGTATATAAAGTTTGGACAATATTCCATCATCATTCGCAAATGACAAATCTCGAATCGAGAAGTAATAGCAGCAATTTCAATAAAAGTATTATTCGAGAGGTTTAAACGCAACTTACAAGAAAATAGTATACTACATTAATTTATATGTGTACATTGTGCGTTTACACTGAATAAAAGTCATATATTTTATATACATTCGCACCTGAAAACTCTCGAATCCAGAAGAGCCTCCATGTTTTGCATTCATATGGTTTAGTAGTAATCTTAGTAAAAGTGTTATTCGAGAGGTTAAACCGCAACTTCCAGTTATGGTATATTACTTTATACATGTAAATCGTACGTTTACACTGAATAGAAGTCATATATTTTGTATACATTCGCACCTGAAATCTCTCGAATCCCGAAGAGCTTCCACGTTTTACCACCCGTCTACATCACACAGTAAAAACGTTTTAAAAGCTGAGAGGTTTACTCATCACTGAGAGCCAAGAAATCAAGCGGATAAACAACAGATGGTATACTACATGTAGTGTGGCCAAAGGCACCTTAACAGATATTCTAGTTGTAGAGCTAGGTGTGAACTTGTTGCTTAAACGCGAGAATTATAGCGACTGTAATCCTGAAAATTCCGTTCCGTTGATTTCTAAATATCAGATAGATTTTGGTTGTTCTTTATGATTGGTGGGCTTACCCTCATTTTAGCAAATAAAACATAAATGCATTCTAATGATCCTGAAAATACGTGTATAGACAACTAATGAGATTCTAGATTTGAACTTCCGTTTTATATACAGCAAATCAATATATATCCATGCATGTTCGTTAAATTTTCAAACAAAATTATTAGAAGCATGTTATATGTAATATACATGTATTTAAAAGAATTGGTCTTCTTGACTCTTTTTGTGCCCTGCGAGGAAAAATATGCAGCTTAAACTGATAACATAAAATTCGTATAAGTAATAAAAAATTCTTTATTCACCAGTCGGGGAAGCCCGAGAAGCGTACTTACCAGAACGTTGCTTGCCAGAATAGTTACTCTGATTAGTACCTACCGCAATAGGGTAATTAAGCAATAGAACATAAGAAATTGGCAGAAAGAGAGAGTTCGGGCAAGATGAGCAAATTGCTGAACCTGTGCATGGAATTGCCATAATTTTGATCGACTTCTATCTTGGGTTACAACAATAGACGTAAAGTTAATCCTCTCCAGGTCTCGATCAATCTAGACAATCATGCTACGAAAACGCGTTAGTTCGATAAAAGAGGCCCATATGATGTATAAAAACTGTGCGCATTATATTGGGAGGGCGGCCAAAGTTGTAATCTAGAATTATTGCATATAATCCATGATTTTATTATCTTATACCATATTCTACCATGAATTATTATTATCTGTTCCCTTACTTTCTATAATGCTTATAGACGCTGTTTTTCTATAAATGAGGCACCTTCGATCTCTATAAAATTATGCCACATATAGGGAGGGCAACCACAGTTGTTATCTAGAATTATTGCCTATAACCAATGATTTTATTGTCTTACATACTCAACCACGTATCAGTATTATCTTATCAGTTACCTTCCTTATTCCATAATGATATCCTTTTCACTGCCTCGGCACTACAATAAATACCTAATGAATACCAGATATTAGTTCTATATGAATACCCGATGTCCAATCGCAATAATTGACCCGCATATTGCCTATTAATGGATATATTGGAGTCAGGTGGTGATATGTATCGGTCGGGGATGCTACGATATGATATGTGCCGCCGATAAAACTGTACCATAGCTGTACGCATATGACCATACAAACAGGGCTAAGCGCACGCCTTTTGAGTAATTTTATTAACAGTGCGTGCTGCGTGGTCAGGGCTATGCGCACGCCTTTTACGTGTTTTTTAGCCGGTGCGTAGTGCAACCTGTGGATAGGCAAGTATATGGTGCATACTCGGTGGTGGTACAACTTGTAAGCTATGTTAGGCATTTTTCTTGTATATATTGTTCTATGCTTCCATTCATCAATAAAATGTAATATCATTCTAGTGAAATCAGTTATAAACACATGTAATACTTGTTGACATTTTTTGGAACATATATCCATTATATACTTGCATAGTCCATTTTATACTTGTTGTAATAGTGTTATCATATCCATTGTGATCCTATTTCGTATTACGCAAAACCATTGAAACAATCAGAGTAAACCATAACAACTTTATTTTTCTTCTTTAGATTTGAGACACGTACCTGTCGGGCGTCGCAAAGAGCGGTGATTCAATAAGCCAGGACGTTTTCATAGAGTCCATGAAGAAGCTCATGACCAATTATCAATAATAACGAATAAATAAATTGGTAATAATCATGAGACAACTGGTTGCTTTTATACTTTAGATTTGGGACACGTACCTGTCGGGCGTCGCAACGGGCGGTGACTCCATAAGCCAGGATGTTTTCATCGAATCCCAGAAACAATAATCATGACCAATTAATCACAATTGCAGATAATGCTATAACAAATATATTTAAGTATTTTTATATTCTTTATATGTTTTAGATTTGGGACACGTACCTGTCTGGCGTCGCAACGGGCGGTGATTCAATAAGCCAGGACGTCTTTATTGAATCCATGAAGAAACTCATCCACGACCCTTCGCTCAAGGCCACTCTCGAAGGGCCACTTCCGCTTTTCTTCTCGGCCGTCGACTCGAACGATGATCAGCTGATTAGCGGCGAGGAATTCCAACAGTTCTTCGAGGTACGTTCAAATTAAATGTGATCAAATTCTATGTTTTGTAAAGTGTCGACGACCGATCCGAAACACTTTGAACCAGAGGGGCTTTGATTAAATTGACTTACAGTTTTTTTCAATAGGTCTTATAATGCTTGTTGTGATGCCAAAATAAAGTATGGAGTTCGTTGTGTTTTAACTGATATTGTTTCACTCCTTAATCGATATGGCTAGTGAAGGTTATCTAACGAATTCTCTAACTAAACTTCATAATCTGACATGATTTGATAGATAAAATTAAAAATGAGATAAAACAACGGCTTTAATTAAATTGACTTACAGATATTTCAATAGGTCTTATAATGCGTGTCTAATGTTTCAGCTGCTTGGTTTGGACAAGGGTCTAGCCCCTGAATCCTTCGGTGCCATTGACACAAACAACGATGGTTTATTGTCAAAAGAAGAATTCACGTAAGTTATATTAGATATATTAGATTATTTGTTTGTTTATGTTTTATATTGTATTTTTAGTAATTTGCATCTTCAATTAGATCATGCGTGTCATTGTAACGAATACAGTTATTGATAGAAACTAAAAAAAAATATTTTTTATGATGTGCACGTTCAAAACATCACTCCTCAGGAAAACTCACCCAAAACCGAACTCACTCAAATGAAAATGGGTCAACTAACCCAAATTCTTGGATTATTCACACAAGTTTTTAGTCAACTCACCCAATTGATTATGGAAAATTCATCCACATTTTCGAACTACTAACCCACATTTATAAAACACAAAATATTATGGGAATACATTATGAAGGTGCAGGATTGGTAGATGTTTATTGCACGATGGGGTCGAATTGGATGCATCAAAGCCGGAGGCTGAGTGCATCCAATTCGACCCCATCGTGCAATAAACATCTACCAATCCTGGATCTGAATATTGTATTACCTTTTTTACATGGAGACCAGTTATTAGAAGATGTTTTCTTATGCCGAGTCATTGTTGAGCGATAATATGATATTTTCATTTATTTGGAAATCAGGATCATATAAGTAATTGTAACGTACATTTATCATCGAGGATAAATTGATCATCCATTCGAAATCAATGATTCAACCATATTCTATGTAAATATTGGTTTATTGCGCATTTTTGATTTACTTACGAACGTTCGTTTACATGCAGCTCGGTAAAATCATAATCGGAAGATGAGCTTGGATGCAGTACCGTTTTTACTGCACACTGGCACCCTCACTATCATTTCTTTAAACAATACACCTTCACCATGTAATATCTCTAATTTCTTATGATGTGGGCACTGATATATCACCATTCGTATATTAATTTAAATATTTCAATATCAGAGATTACATCGCGATTAAAATGTCTATTATTCTGCGAAACATGCATGTAGTCTCAATATATTACTATCAAATACATTGTTTTCAGTTCAATGACTTTAAAACATCACTTTGATATGTCAAAATGCATATCTCAACAAGGAATAAGTTCCCAAAATTGTGTTTGAAAATTAGGTCAGTTGTCAAAACACTTGGATGAGTTGTCTAAAAACTTTGGTGACGTAACCATTATATTTTGGTGACTTGGTCACAACTTAGGTGAGCAGGTTTTTGGCTGGCTGGAATTGGGTTGAGCAGTCCCACATCTACCTCCTATGTCACATTGGGAAATGGAAACATCCATATTGAAGAATGGTGTATTTTAGGAGGTTTTGAAACAATATATAACGGCATTGTATGGCCCCTATTCGCATTTGTAGCGCATAAGTAAACTATAAAGTATAATTTTAACCGAAGAAAAATCCTGGTACTGAAATCTAAGTATATAGAGGTTTGTCAATATCGCTGTGTCATGACAATTTATGTGCTCATTCGTTTTCAGCAACGCAAATGTACAGTGGCGCGCGGACCTAACTTCTCTAACGTTTAGCGTTTAGCGTATAAGGGTTTGCAAGATCAGAATATGGCGTTTAACGTTAAACGTTTAACGTTTAGCGTTTAGCGTTCAACGTTTAGCGCTTAGCGTTTGATGAAAGGACATATAAGAGATTAAGATAAGCACTCATAATGATGTCCTTTATATATCCTTCATACATGTGGGTGGTTATGGTTTAGCGTTTAGCATTTAACGTTTAGCGTTTAGCGTGTAACGTTGAGCGTTTAAGGGTTAAGCGTTTAGCGCTTAGCGTTTGCCCAGAGAAGTTAGTAATGCGCGCGACTGTATGCGCACACAATAATGTTGTTACCATTTTGTTACTATTTCAGGCAAGCAGGGACGGAGTTCTTCCTCGAGGAAACGGACGAAAGCAAACCAAGCAAATTGTTTTGGGGGCCTCTGCTCTAGATACAAATAAACGATGGACCGTTATTGATTCATATCTTTTGATTTACATCTTTTTGGAATCCCATATTCAATCCCGATGGCAAGTCGTTATGAAGGGCATATCGGATGTGAATTTGATGGATGGTTATTGATGTTCACGCGTGTCTTTTAGGACATTAAGTAGTTTCTGGTTACAAATGTTACAACTGTATGACAGAATTTATTTGGGAGCGGTGGACAATTAATCGAGGATAATAGATCTAGGTATGTGCACAGGTAGTTCATTGTTAATATAATGTCATGTTATTATATAATTGACTATTGTTGATCACTCTTATTTCATTATACTTTAAGTTACCCTTTCCTTATTTTAATGTTGTAAATCCAATGTATGTGTTATCACATTTTTTTACGAAAGATACAAATCGAGTTACGCACGTTAGGTTCATTATATTAAGATGCGTTATCTTTTGCGATTTATCTAAATTTACATTTGCGAGGATTATATTGCTTTATGGATTAGGATGAATTTTATATAGCTCGGAAAACACATAGGGACATAATCTCAGGAGATATGATTTAGTACGTAGATCTTTATAGCTTTAATTTAATATTTGTTAATTCAGAAGTTCAAGCTTCGATCTCACTTTTAGGTTATGCAAGCGAGCTTTTCAAATCAAATCATATCATTCTTGTCTGAAAGTTCATAATTTGCATAAAACAGAAAATAATGAAATTGTTTGGCTGTAATTGAAAAATGAAATTGTCAAATCTAAAATGTGTGTTTTATTGATCTTAAACAGTACCTATGGGGAGCTGTTGTTTTTCGTTTTAAAAGTGCAGCTTTTATCGTGATTTCCACAACTTTTGTTATAAGAAAACAAGCATAAACAAGCCTAGGGGTTTCAAGAAATGTGTGCATTTAGTATATATTTAAACACTCGAAACAAATTGCGCAGTGAAACGCCAATATATCTTGGAATAGAAGAATAAATATGTATAACAGATGTATATTAAAGTTATGCTCCCTTTATATTGTAATGGAAACCAAGCTAGGAACTGCAAGTAATTAAGTTTCCCATACAAGCCGTTCGTGGTACGTCGTCAACATGACGTTATAATTCGGTCCGATTTGAGATACATGGGACACGATCTGCCATCAAAGACGCTTGAAAATCGATACAACAACGTCGCATCTAGTTTAGACATACAAATGCTGTAAAACCAACGTAAAACCAAGCCTTAATCATTGGGCAGGAATTATTTCCTGCGACATAATTATCATAACGTTTATTTGTATGCGACAAAAAGCTAAAACTTCCTTGCCGAGAAGAAGCCACGATAGAAAAAAAATACTTAAAATTGTATCACATCTTATAAGTCAATTTCGAATTGATTAATGTGATATGCAACAAACTATGAATAATGTCCCTATTAAATCACTCAAACCACTCCAAAACCCCTTTGAACACAGTGCCCTGCCTGATTACTTTATAATTATGACACGACTATAAATTTTCACTAAAATAACATAAGTCAAACGGTGTGGCACAAAATTTTATTTGCATATGTAATATTCTCATTGTGATTTACTTTTTTTTTAATTGTGATTTACCGTTTTTTACTTTCAATACAAATATTTCACATTATATTTAAAGAAACTGATTGTGAAATAATGAACCAATTAAGAGATTTATAGTGATAATCTTAACCTGCATGTATTTTTTAGGGGCCTGGCTAAACGGGGAAACGGGTCGAGCTTTTCTCCTAACAAGCCGTGGTTTTCTTAAGAACATTAAAAACTCTTCAAGCTTTAAAACCGCGACTATATTTCTTTTGGTTTCCCATAAATGATAAACATAATCGATTTATACATACTGGATTGCTCCTGTTCAAATACATTTTTATTACACCTGGCAAATACAATATTATGAAATGCAATTAAAGATTTGAATTATGCAGTTGTTTCTTTAGTCAATCATTCTTAATATGAATCGAAACGTCAAATTTTGACATTTAAGGAAAATAATTCATTGAATACAGTGAATATGCTCTTTTTATGAAATCTAAGTATTCCAACATTAACAATAAATAATCATAAAATATTTGGCGATGCAATTACTAGTTTTATGGCCTTCCGCTTCGCATTTGCGCAGCGGTGGAGGAACAACAAGTCAGATGATAGTTATTATCTGCAATATTTTCGTTTACGAAAATATGCAGGTATTGCGATCACTCGATGTTTTAGGGAAAACTCCATCACCCTTCCCGTGATCCCTTTTTCGATGTGTTAAAGGTCGAAAAACACCGTGAAAAACTTAAATAATATAAAATACATGTCAGACATGGAGCATAGGTAGTTTAGAATACGGTTTACTATATAATATAGGTATTATTTATCAAAAACAGAGCCAACTCTTGCTGTGAAAGGCCTTTTGAAACGCCTCACTGAAAAACACTGTAGTTACGTCACTGACGTCATACGATCAATAACTGGACAGGCATTTGTGCAAGAGCAGCTCTCGCTATAAAATCACTGTGACACATAATCAATACTCAAAGCATGCAGTACCTGAAACAATAGAATCTATAACTATCCTTTGAATAGTTCAGGTCTACATGTATATCCTGTTATGATATATTTGATTTAAATTCTATTAAAACTATTACGCACTTGGATAGGGGTTTGAACTAAAATAGAAGCAATGTACCCTCATATGTATACAAACCTTTTCCAGATTAGTTGAAATATTAAACATAACATAATTTGACTCTATAGAATTTTTTGCAATAAAGGATAGCTTATTGAAAAAAGTCTATATATATAGTCATATGTATAAGATAAAGATTGTAGATAGTTGTGCTCTAAATGAGCACCTTCCATCTAGTATTATCTATTCAATTCTTCATTTGAACTATCAAAGGTCTCGAGTTGATAAGTAAATGGGCTTTTTTTGTAAGTCTTCAGTTGTCTCAAGACCCTTAAACTTAAAAAAAAAATCAACACATACAAAATCTATATACACGTACGTACTCTACAGTTTCAACAACAACGACTGTTCTCTATTTCACATTTTCCTATTAAATCATTGCCAGTTTTATTCACACTATATCCAAACAGTTGCAGGTCGTGTTTATAATACTCGTTCATCCATTCAATATCCTTGTTATTAAATCCATCATATTGTTTGAGTACCTGCGTACTTATGCCGCTTGAAACCGGTCGACTTTTCACGTTTGTCGCAATAGTCTTTGTATTAATTTTACGTTTAGTATTCGGTACGAAAACGGTATTAATCAAATCAAGCTGATCTTCGTTAGATGTTTCAATACGTAGGAATGTATCGTATTTTATTTCACACGGTTTGCACGAATGTGATACCCTTTGGACATGGAGATTTCCGAACTTATGAGCGCGGGGGCGATACCATTGAAAGAACTCCAGAAACGTTATGTTCATTTTACACGCATCCTTCGGTGATGCAACGGTTATATTTCGGGCATGTTTGATGATGCTTTCAAGATAGAACTTGGACGATTCCTTGCATAGTACCTTTTCCTTATAGAAAGAATACAGCCGGGTAAACGGATGCCTGGTTGCTATTACTTTCGTGTAATTGACTAACGCTTCTTTTAATTCGTGCGGGGATACTTTACCGGCTTGTTTTATTCCGAATTGAACGGGTCGCCGTACACCTTTTCCATACAATTCATGCGCCGATCGTGAACTATTTTTCGCCATATGCTTATCCGAATATTGTACCATCAGGGTGTTATATGTCGTACTGCCTGCCTTGAGTACCAAACAGATGAATAACTTATGTTGAAAATCAATAAACATGGTTCGAGGCAACCATATCCCATTGGGAAGGCGTTTCGTTGATGCATTCCATGATTTGGCATCGAGTCGCTCTAAAAGCGAATCTCTTGATTGATGATTGCACTGTGATTTCAAAAATGTCCCTCTTTGCGAGAAGCTACATCGTGGAAGTGAAACAGGTTTTTCGTGATCGACATTTATTGGGTCTTCAAGTATCTTCTTGCCCATCTGGATGTGGTTGGAAATATTATGCAGTGTCACCGGCACTGCTTCTCTGAAAATAAAGTTAGATAACACATACATTAATACAAAAAAATAAAATAAAAAGAATAAATAACAAACTAAAATACTGTCAGCCAAATATGTAATAATGTTACGGTCAGTTTTTTCTTCTCGACTGTAGCAGATCGCATGGCCGACGTCGAGTGGTAGTCGTTGTTAGACGTTATAGATACGCTCATTCGACGTTGGAACGTAAAATGGCATGTGACCTCAAAATAAGAAATGTCATCACGACGTACACAAGCGACGTCTTCCCGTCGACCCTTGCCGAATGGAAAGACCTTGCTAGTTAACTTTACATTAAAATAGCCATGCGATGTCGCATATTGTAACATTGTTGTAACGTTAACCATGTAGCGAATCAACGAGTTTCAAGAATTATGTACATATATTTTGCCGAATGGGACCTTTTAACTGTTAACTTTGGTTTTCGCCAACGTTGACTAAGTCCCGCAATTTTCACAGTTGACATAGACAGGCTTGTGGACTGTATGCAACAATGAACAATTAACTTCAAGCTAGCGAGCAGTGAAATTTACTTATATCAGGACGCTTTGAGTCTGTCAAAAATAATGACTGGTGTTCTCGGTTTGAGTATGCACTTGAATCGATTGTATATTTCCATTTATGTCTGCATATATTTGTCAACCATTTTAGGAGTTGTAATGTCTTACCTCAAAGGAGATCCCGCGTTCTCTAAGTAGATTATATAGACTGCCATGCACAAGAAAATTGAATAAAATGAGACGTTAAATATTGTTTTTATTTTTTTATCCATGATTTGATCTTATTATGTTATCAAAATGATAATATTTTCGATACACTGCTATATATTCGCTTTAAAAAGTGGTTTATTCTATACCACTCTATACAGCTCTATACTCAACAAGCTATTATTTTAAATATATATTGTTTTGGCCTTAAACATATTTCCGGATTTGGATTTAGATAAATAAATTCATATCTATATATAAGAAAGTCATCATTCATGCCAATTGAGTTGATGTCTCATTTTTATTTATTGATATAACTTGCAAATCATTACAGAAAACTATTTTTTCATATTGTATGTACAAAAAATCGGACGCGTCCGATAATAATTAGACGATAACCAGTGTGCCACATTTGGACAACAAAATAAGGTAAAATTGAATTTGTGACCCAACCATTGTGGGCCATACCTTTTATCTGTGAAAACTTAATATTATTTCACGAGCATTCTTCCATAACAATACCGAAATCCTGCTGTTTCAGTTCAAATGACCAATTCTTTGCTTCAAATAACCGATTCTTCGCGTCTAGGAGAGCAAGGAACTGGCCTAACGTTAAACCTTATTTAGCTTGTTAATCCTAATAAATCGTGTTCCTCAATGAATTCCTTATGAAAACCCAGCAACGCAAGTTGAGTTTGCAATAGCTTGATGTGATCTTAGTTGTCATAATAAATACATTATGATACATGGTTTGATGGATTAAAAAAATGATCGACAAATCGTCTCGTGTGACTAGGCCCTACTCGAACGAATTTTTAATTGTTCCTTAAAAATACTTATGAATCAATTATCCTACATCTCAACTTTAGTTGGATTAATTTTTTCTAGCTACGATATCAAAGGGATATTGGCAGCCTTTTCTCAGGCGATATCAAAAAAACATATTAAAGACATTGCGTAACACTAAATGGACTTTTTTGGAAGTTTTTTTTTCTGTCCTAGACTTAGGCCCTGCTTACATTAAATCGCTACCAACGATTTTAGTGATTACATACACAATTCATCTTGGTATTCGAATACATGTACTTTCCCATGCATTGTACACTGCATTGTTTGACATTTATCGCTACTTGCGACGAGAATCGCCACTTGCGACAATAATCGCGCCTAGCGACGTGTCAAACAATCGTTCATTTCTTCAAAGAAAGTATAACATTTAATTTGATTGGTTTTGTAAATAGCTCAAATGTAATCACACATATTTGAAATCGCTAGGAGCGACGGGATTTTTCATTGAAATAATTTCAAAGTCCTACAAAGAAAACAGTGAAAGTCGCAAGTGGCGACGAAAATCGCCCATTGTATGTAAGCAGGGCCTTAGGGTCTACTTATAAATGCAATGTACACAGATTTTTCTGGAATTCGACGCATAACTCATCATGTCATCTTGTTATCATTTGATACATGCACAGTGTTCGGGCCAATAGAGGATGTTTTAGCTATTAGAATTTGGACCATTTTTTTTACAATAAATTGTCTCAAGAGAAATATTTTGAAGGGAGGGGGTATGTTCAGCGTCTTCATTTAACATCCCCATGAACAAATTTCAAAACTGTGCAGCCAAGGAGCTACGTTTTAACCAACCTTCTGTAATTGCATTGTGGTTTAAGTATCTTTACATACTTTTTAAATATATAAATAGATAAATGCATAGTGATAAACATTTGGAGGCAACAGGTGTGTCGAGTTTGCAACTTGTCATAAAAAAAAAGAAACATCCGCATTCTAAAGCCAAGATTGGTTCAGGTTATACTTTTCGTATATTAAAGTAAGATTAGACAGCTAAGGTTTTTTTCTCGCCCTTATAGCTCCAAAACGGCATTTGCAATGCAAAATATTTTTAGCGTTGCAAATTTCTATCCAAAAATGAGATGTCAAATTTAAATAACAAATTCTTATGTTCTTTAATTAAAAAGATAAAAGAAAATGCGATTTTTTAATTATTTTTTGCATTTTTATTCTGAAATAACTGTGTGCATCCGAAATTAGACTGATTTCTTTTGTTCGTAAACAACGGGGTACCGGGTCTTTTCGAGACAAAGGCTGGTGTTTATATTGAGTCGCACCTTCGTGGGTTATTCTTAGAATTCTATTAGTCCACCAATACAAATAACGCGTCTAAAACACGAGGATATGTCAATGTGTGAAGTAGAATCTATTGGAAGTCAATAAGGGTGAGTGTTATGTTGAGGGGGGGGGGTCATAACCATAAGAGTCATAGCATATATGTGTGATACAATATCGTCATGTATTCCTTGAAGCATCGCAGCTTATTATGTTTAACAAGTTGATATAAATGCTGGTAAAAGCTGGTGAATTAGGAGCAAAGTTATAATTATTGAATTTACAATGTAATAGAATATTGTTTGTATATTATTAAGTATGAAATCAATTGAGATGGTATCAAATATATAGAATAAAGTCCAAAACAGTATTCTACTATCGCTTCAAAATAATAATCGAATGAAGAATAAATACACCTATAATATAAACCGATATAAACTGCTAAATCCAAATTCAAGAGAATTATATGCTATGATTTTATCATGTAACCTCCTTTTTGCATGAAAAAAAAACCATTGTAATAATGAGGTTAGCCCCCCCCCCCTCAATTCTCTCCCAGATTTAGCCTGAAAATAGTCGAAAATCATACCAATTCAGTCATAACAAGTAGAAGGCGAGCATGGCTTTTGGGAAGCCCTTTTAAACGGTAATACAAAATGGAAGGGAGAAATGGAAGGGATTTTCCCCTTAAAATCATGTCGCTTCTTTAAAACTCGGTTGTTTACGTATAGCATAACGAACGGGGTCAGTCCATTAATTGAAATATTGTAAAGTTCCGAGGCACAACTAGGAAAACTCTTCACTGTTTTAAGTCATGGAGTTGACCGAGTACTTTAATTCGCCTACTTTGTTTACTGTCTATTATCAAAAATAATAGATCTTGAATACAAAGGGACTGTTAACTAAACACGGATCAAATTTACGCAGAATTTGAATGGAAATATGATCCAATAATTTAATTTTTGGTTTTTTTATTGGTGAAACATTTGATGGTTTCAATGAACATCGATTGAGTTATGAAAGAACATCATATCCGCGACTGGTTTTTTGAATATATTCGACGATATTCTATTCCACAGTTATAGAGACGTCCACAAAACTAAGGTATTCTGCTACGTGTCTAGGGGCCTATGCACCAAACGAACATTTCACCAAAAAAGGAGCGAGAACCTTAGCCGATTATTTCTACATTAATCTCTGGCCACATTGTAAGCGTTTTTTTTCAGCTTGTTTTCTCGAACAGACAGTGTTTGCTGTGTATTTTATTATTATTATTAGCATTATTGACAATGCTTATATTTTATGTGTAACTTATCATCGGGCCTTGCTTTGGAATATCGTATCGATCATTTTAGTGGCGTTTTTATTTCACATTAAACAATACATTACGGTTGGTTGATTTAAACATTCGACAGATGCTTCCAGTGTGGTCTGCATGGTCCTTACCCATTTACAGAAGTACACATACGTCAAATACTCACACTGGTTAGGGTTTAGTTGGCATGTTATTAAGATCGAAATGCAAGTAGGCCAAGCGTATACCTTTCTCGCTTGGCTGATATCCTTTTCGGTAAGCCTTCTATTTATAAAAGGATACCCAACGATATTTTTCATCAATTATTGTAAAATCACCTTAAACAACATTACACATACTAACAACACGAAAATCATGGTTTTGAACATTCAAACCGAAAAATGAGGTATTTATAAAAGGGTACCCAACGATATTTTTATCACTTGAAAACCACCTTAAAAAACATCACACATACCAACAACACGAAAATCATGGTTTTGAATATTCAAACCGAAAATGAGGTGTTCACTTTTTCCAAGCCAACTGGGATGTTTTTTTTTTCTTTTCTAGCCAGCTTGGAACAGAACATTTTGCGAAAAATGTAAATACTGACTATAAATAAATTGCCTATCAAATATATACTCCGTATCAGCAAATTGCAAATACTAGTTTCTGCAAACAAATGTTATCAATTTTGATATTTTACAAATATTATGCAATCATCAAACAAGATGTTCTTCAAAATGCACAATTGATTCACGATTCCCCAATCTATAAGGTGTTGTCAATTTTCCAAGCCAGCTCGAATTGAGGGGTACACATTTTATTAGGAAACAGTTCGTGAGGTGCTCTTCTTTTATGTATTTTGTTACCTTACCTATTAAATATGCAATCCGATCTTCAGATCCTTACAAGAAATGCCATTTGTCATATATAATAAATGAAGTGTTTTAATATCATCGTATATACAGCAAATACTTATAAGAAGTCATTATTGTTTTAGAATAAGCGTGTTAGTGACCAACAAATATAGGAATTCATCATAGTTAAAATATGAGCCTTACTTTAGTTTTAGATGTAGCATGGAAAGACAGGAAAGTAAAAAAACTAGACTCTATTACAACTAGACTCTATTACATCTATAGATTTTTTTGAATATTAGTTTTGCCACAATGAATTTATGTAACAGTGATATTGTCAACATGCTATGACATACTTTATGAAGTTATTGTAGTAAATAAAATTGAATATCGTCATAAGCGGAATTTATAATAAGTCATAATATTTTTTATGTGAGCGTTGACATAAAACTTCGTTGACTGCAACTATAAAATTGACTATAACATTGACGCGATATCAATCCAATATATACTCATTTTGAAATGCTACGAAGTCCTTGTACATGTTGTGTAAGTGTGATACAAAGAGTTCTAAGGACCGTTCACGCAAAAAAAATATCTTAAATTTTTGCGTGAACAGAGGGGTTGAATTGCTATGTTTTTATACAAATGTGTCTTTCGAAAATATCGGGTTTCGTGCTATTTTCTGAGCTTTTTCGTTTGCATGAACACGGCCATATTACACTCTTTGCCATAAATGATAGATCAAGCCATGTGAAACTTCGGTGATTTTCTGCAACATAAACCACGAAATGGACTGTTTTCGCGCCAGAGGTCTAAGGGCCCTGGCCACATTGGAATTTTTTTGTTGCTTTTATTTCCTACCAAACCTGTCGTCCAATGCATTCCTTATGGGAACTAAAAAGGCGGCAAAAAGCTACCCAACTGCTCGCTGTTTTTGGTTTCCCATAAGAAATACATTGGAAGACAGGTTTGTCTAATCTAAAGACATGATTCAATTCATATGCCATAACTTCCTTTCACATGTAGTGGACTTAATGTCTTGTGTCTCGAACCCGTTTTTGCTATGAGTTAGACTTGAGGCTAGTGGTTTACATTGAAAAATATGTAATACAAATAAGATAAGTATTTGAAATCATAGGTGTATATGTAAGTTTTAAAAGGTGTTTAATCGTATATATATTTGTAGAAAAAAATGTAAGTTTTAAAAGGTGTTTAATCGTATAAATATTTGTAGATACCATTACATCCTATAAATATTATGAAATGTTTGGGTGTATCCAATGTTCCGGACCCTTGTTTAATGTTGTTGTAAGATGATTGCCTGTGCTCTTGAAAAGTGTTGAAACATCATTTAGACAACATATAAGCATAACGTGATACATATCATAGTCGTCCCATTTTCGGGAATATAAGTTCATTTGGAAAGAAAGTAGTAAATATATCAAGTAAACGTTATCATAATGCGTTCATAATTTCAGGGTGCAATATACATTCTTTTATTGTATTTTGTCTTGCATAAATTGGTGTAACCTCTAAGAAAATTAGGTTTTTTTTATTGAACTTAGCCTATAAAGCCGTGAATCAAGAGTACCTTAATCTGCGAAAATAGAAATTCATATGCAAACATGATAATGATAATGTATATTGGAATACATAAATACATTTTCTTTCCTAAAAGTGAAGCTAAATAGAAAATATCGTATATGCAGTTTTTCAATGAAATTACGTTATTTTCTAAGATTCTTGAAATCTTCCCAAATGTGCACCAATTTAGAGCTAAACTTTGAAAATTTATAGATTTGTTCCACTAAACCAGATAAATTCTCAAACATTGTGTTAATTAAAAAA
>LQRL01061331.1:10949-28000 GCA_001703475.1 Hydroides elegans | reverse complement strand
TTTTTTTTGCGACGACAAGTATTCACATTGTCAATATTTCATTGCAGGTGTACATAGATCCCATGAAAAGGCTCGAGTTGAAGTTTCGACCGCATGACACGTTCTGCAAAGCGGCGTGCGGCGATCGCTCGGCGTCGCATAAACTGCTACTCAAGGTCAAACGGAGGCCAAAGGACAAGAAAGAAGGTCAAGAGGGTGAAGACACTTGCGATGAAGTTAGCGCTGAAATCGTTGGAATCGCTGAATCGGTTTATCGTTTTGACTGTAAGTTTAAACATTTATTCAGGATGTATTTAGTTAATCTTGCCCGTCATTTCATTTTGAAGCTATTACATTGTAAATAATTCAAATGTTATAAAATCGTGTCATTGATTTGTTAATGCATCAGTAAAATTCACACAATTAGTCTGAAAATGCCTTCAGCTGACTAAAAGTGTATGTTTCAAATTTTATTGTTTTTTTTGTTTTAACATTGCAGCATTAGCCGATTATCAATACGTAGCTGTTAAGCGAAATGAAACGGGAGGTTATGAATCATTCTACGACACTATAGTGCCAAGTGAGTTTAACCGATTTTTGTGTTAATTCAATCCCTATAGTTATTGAGCATCCGTTAATCATTAAAATTCGTCTATTTTTGAATCGCTCTCTATCCTCCTTTGGCAGTTAAAGATTACGGTTTTAACGACCGTTTCTGGATATGATCATGACACATATTGATCATACATGTATATTATAAAATGATGTGTTTACTCGAATCTCCCAAGCAAACACCCCAGTGGCGCGAAGTGACTGGCTGAACAAGGACGTGCCTCTCTTCCTTCCGTCCCCCCTCTACTCTAGGATGGACAAACCACAGGACTACTCGTACAAAGATAGACCTAAAGAGCGGGCCGAGCGGCGACAAAAGAGCCTTGTTAATCACCCCGATACGGCCATTATTGTCGGTGAGTTGGACGCTTGGAGAACGGGATACAAATCAATGCGGCTTGTTTAAAATTGTGATGGCAGGAACTTACTATTTATTTTGTACCCTCAGATTTCCAAACGAGCTCAGTTAAATTGTATGTAAGAGTACCGTAATTACCGGTGTATAACCCGCGGGTTATACACCGATTTTACAAACGAAACACCTGGGTGCGGATTATACACCGGTGCGGGTAATACACCGAATATGAAAACATAAAATGGTCATTTTGAGATTTTTAAAAATGGGACATATCGCAAAAGCCTGTTTTTGACTATAAAACCATTGGATAACGGTTAAGCTTGAATATCAAAATATGCATGACCCTATCATAGTGGGGTTTTGCAATAAGAAGTTCAGTTTTGCTGAGAGATAAGCGAGCGACACTGAATAACAAGTGAGTAGCATTTATAAAATACTTGGTGACTCAGACGGGCATTTGCTTTGTATAGTCTTATCATGTCAGATGTATTTACTGGGAAGACGATTAGGGGGTTATGTCAGATATGGGATAGGAGTGATTTCTGATATGTGAGAAAAGGGAAGGTTAAGAGAGGAAAATGTGATTCTATTTTCATAATTTATAGTTTAGGTATTTTTTTAAATAATTGATGTTTTAGATATATTTATTGATAATTGATAATTAAATTTGTATTCCATTGCATCATGTAGATATTTTTTTCACTGTAAATCGACCTTTTTCCAAATCTCAGGGGTGCGGGTTATACACCGGTGCGGGTTATACACCGAATTCAAAAACATATTCCTCCAATTTTGGAGGGTGCGGGTTATACACCGGTGCGGGTAATACACCGGTAATTACGGTAATGCTAGTTGAAAATTTTATTCATGACACCATACATGACAGGACATGGTTTGGAAACTGCGAATATATGTTAGGTAGCTGTAATATAGGCTACGTTTCAATGATAAATAAGTCACAGACTGTTGGATTTTGCTCAACTTCGATGGATACATCACAAGGATTTGGGTGCATGTACACCCTTAGATATTTAAATAAAACCTTCTTCGAATGGCATCGTAGAGTGCAGGAATATAGACTATGAAGCCATATATTTTAACATGAAATTCGAAGTCTTACATTTTTCATACCACAGTACATACCACAGAAGATTTGATTTCATAGATCGTCCGCAAACATTTAACAAACTTAGTTAACAAACACAGAGCTGATCCTAAAGTTGTTTTAATTTCAGACCGAGCAGCTCGCAAGCACTACTCACAGTTCCACCATTTCAACAAGCAAGGCGTGCCGCACGAGCCTTACCCAGAGCTTGTCGAGCGAATCAAGAAAAGACCTAGTTATAGATTCGACACGCTCAAGCTGGATGAACTCAAACGGGTGAGTACAAAGGGCGGTGGATGGGAAAAAAGGAATGGGGGATAGGGGTGGCGGAGATAAACCAAGCTACTGTTTCCCGTAAAGCTCAAGCTACAAGGACTCCAACGGGTGAGGGGTCTTGACGTATGAGATGTTATGGTTGAGTTTAAGTTTTTGGATTTTACAGAAGGACTGCGTTGATTTATGAAATACTGATTTTATTAGACCTGATTAATGCGAACTCATCCCCTCTCCAGCTTTCTTTACATCTTAACAGTAACTCTATCATCTATGAATCACAATACATGTGTGCATATCTACTCAGCTACTCAGCAAAAGTTCTGCAACCCTTTTCAGCGACAACGCAATTCCACGAGTTGCATGGATTTTGTTAGCGACTGTATTTGATGAACATGATACTCACATTTTAGTTTTGCTTTAATCAGCTCAAACAATTTTACTTGATATATATTCAATCGAAATATACATAACAAGACATGAAAACAAACAGTTATTTCCTTCATAATAAGTCTGAAAATTACATACAAGCAATGAACAATTCTTGATTAAACCAATCTTGTTTATAAATTTAATAACATTTGAAAACTTGTTAAAACGACTTAACCTGATATCAATTCTAAACTCATTACTAATATGTTTGTTCTAGAAAACCTTTTTCTCTGTTCCATGAATATTTATACATAGATCTATATGTTTTTAAAGCATATGATTTTATATTGTTTTTAAACCATATTGTTTATGGTATTATAAGATCAATTAAAATGTCCTACGATTTTCATTTCATTTAACTCTTTTGTTTTTCAAAGACAAAACTTGACTCTTCTTCATGCAAACGGCAGATCTGAAAATGAAAAAAAAAGTATGTCAGTGACAAATAATTTATTTACCCGATTAAAATCATATTTAATTTTGAGCAATATTTCGTGTGACTGCACATCACAAATGAGTATAAACACGTGCGACAACACAAGCTTTTGTACTAATAGCAAGCACCCATCTTTTATGAGTAAAACGATCGAACATCCAAGAATTTTATCATCAAATGAAATTTAAATACCACAATACAAAACACAAAATACGTACACTATTCTAAATGTCGCGTTTGGCCTTTGCCTTCTATGAAATACTTTTTAAAAGTTGTTATTCATACTTTATTATTTGCAATCTAACACTCACCGAGATCTAGCGGCCAATCATGATTGTTGTCACCCATGGAAACAACGCCCTCTGTGTTCGCTTTGAAATCCATGTTGCTCATAATACCCATGTTGCTCTCCATTTTTGATGCGGTGAGACAAAAAGTCCTTTTCAAGGAGCTTTCTTTTCAAACCGAAATGGATGGTTAAGCGGCGGTGTACGCAAGCTGACAATATCTGGATGGCGTGAAGTGTGTTGCATGGTTTATATATCTTGTTCGCATCACCGTCAACCTCGTGTGTCCTTACTTACTTTTCAATAGATTGACGTATACTTGGGATTTAAAGACTTTTCTTGACGTCAATGTATTGTTCAAGTTTTATTTTTTGTCATTTTGATGGATCGATGGCAATTATGGTATTATTCTATTGGGAAATGAAAATATTTAATTATTGAGATTCAATGCGATCTGATTTAATGTAAAGCATCCAATTACGTTTCCCTAATGTTTAAAGTCTACGACATCGCGACATAGTCAATATTATGTCATGCCTATATGTGCCTTCAGCTAAACCAAAGGTCATCTTTTGCGTTTCATTTTTTAATGAAGGCCAAATGATCTGTTACAAAACTTGTCATTTTGCTCAGTTAAACCCATTGGGCTCAATTAAAATGTGTCATTGCATCCAAAGACCTAACTGATTCTCACAGGTTGCCCAACACGTATGTGTGGACAAAAATTGAAAAAAAAAAACGTGCCAATTGAAAACGTGCTATCTTGAAGCGACACCTATCTTGTTAGGTTATATTCTTGTCCTTTGATGTTTTTTTGCCGCCACCATGTTTTCAGAAATTCACCGAGCGTCCGCTGTGGTCGCGAACAGCCCTCGAATGTTCGACGGAAATCACCAAAGACCAGCTCAAGTTCATTCTGCCGCTCGTCGCTTACTATTGGGAAACAGGTGAGGGCGGGGCACCCGCGAGATTTTTTATCGTGTATTTGGCTGGTTTTATCGATTGCAACGCTTTTGTTAATGTATAAAAGAGAAACTGATAAATTTAATTTTTTGACGGACGCTAGAAAGGCTTATGATTTGTAAGAATGTTTCGACAACGAAAATGTAGGTTTATAATTATATGTAGTTTGATTAAACCAGGGTCTTGTCATGTATTCACTCCATGGGATTTACATGCCATCCAATTGGCGATCCATTTGATTGACATCCAATCTTATAACAATCCGTTTGATTGACAGGACCCTGGCGAACGATGTGGTGTCGCTTCGGTTACGACCCGCGCACTGATCCCAGCTCAAAGAAATACCAGCTCGTCGATTTCCGCGTAAGAGGAGGTAAGAATGATTGAGTCGTACTCATACAATGAATGTTTATTCACAGGGGGGGGGGGGTGTCTGGCATGTTTCAAACCTACACACAACGAACAGCGATGAAAGTAAATAGAATAAGTTTTGGTCTGAAATGAATCGGGTCAGGTCGAATGACATGGGTTATAAATGAAATCGATGAAAAATCGATCCTTCAAACAGGATGAGTCCGTTTGGATGTGATATCTGATACAAAGACACGACATATGTTGCTTGATTTTGTAGTATTATTTAAAGCTTCATTTAAATTAAATTTAAATAAACAATGCATGTTTAGGAACAAACATAGCGATTCATATCACATCAATTATTCATTTGCAGCCAAGTTTGAACGTATCAACGTGAAGCGAAGTTCGACCAAAGAATTTCAGCTTCCGAATACAGTGGTGCGCTCTGGGTCTCAGTTCCAGGTAGGCTCTTCATTTTGAAAGATATGGTGTTATATTCCACATTGAGCAAGTTCGTTTTTAAAAGTTCACAGATTTTCCGAATCGTTCCAAATTGTTTTAATGTCGGGGACCCGAAAAGCGGCATATTGTTCGAACCCCCTTCATATAAATATTTATGTTTGGGCTATAGGGGTTTGGTTCAGGCCCTCGGTTTTATTAAGAGTGGGGAGCCGAAGGACCCCGCGAAAAAAAAATCGAGCCTTGCACGTATATTTTTCGATATTGAAAAGAACATAAAAATAAACTACCAAATTTTGCATAAAGAATGTTTATGTATGAACGCCCTCTGTGTCTTAGGCCCACACGTATAAAACAACTACTTTTTAAAATGAAGCATTGAAATATCCCTTTGACTTGCATTTTCTTTTGTTATATCATCATATTTGTATTGTCTTGTTGCAGCCTGCGGCGATCAAGCACCAGCATCTGTCCGCATCCGCTCCCGACGCCAAGAACTCCAGTTCCATCGACACCAGCAGGGTATGTGTTGGATATTTTGGAATCACCTGCTTCCTCTGTTCTCGAACACTTAAGAGCGTCATTCGTTTATATTCACAGGGTTCTTGTATAATCAATTGTGATCATACCGGATTCAGCATAGTGCAATGTCGAGTTTTCCTCTATAAAAAGATTGAGTGCTATAATGTGTGTATATAATTTAGGGATGGGTCGGGGCCCCGAAACCCCGGGGCCCCGTCGATGAAAGTTCAGCCCCGGGGCGAAATATGACCCCGGGGCTCCGTCGTCCTTAATGACCTCTAATTTTTAACTACACAAAGGATGTTTAAATTTATCAAAATCATGCAATTATCAAACAAAATTATATAAATTGATAACATTTGAGCTACTTTCAACATTTATTTCCAGTTATATGGGTTAACTGTGTTTTCAATTAATTTAATTTTCTGATCCTGCAAAGAAATCTTATTGTTTGAAATATAGTTTATGTCAAGGCTCAGTGTAACATTAATAGACGGGGTATCGACGGGGCGGAGTTTGTGTCACGGAGCCCCTGGGCCGAAAATCTGGCCACGACCCATCCCTAGTATATATATAATATTTCATAAGATGATTAGGAAAACACAAATTATTACCTACCTAGTATAAGAACTTT
The DNA here is from genome assembly GCA_001703475.1 of Hydroides elegans. Classification (NCBI taxonomy): domain Eukaryota; kingdom Metazoa; phylum Annelida; class Polychaeta; order Sabellida; family Serpulidae; genus Hydroides; species Hydroides elegans. The sequence goes on along the minus strand of LQRL01061331.1, from coordinate 21,586 downwards.
ACAGCTCCAATGCTGCATTTGTATTCTTTATTAGTTTAATAATTTCATCAGCCAAATAAATAACAGAATAGCATTCTCGCACTGTATCTACGCTCATTCCTAATGATATGAGCTGGTAATTTTAGATATCCGCTAGCATGTATAATACAAACAGCCTAATCTCATCCTCGTACTTTTCCCCCTTATACAGGACACAGCGTGGCGCTTTCGTGAGGACATCCTTCCCACGCAGCGCCAATCTTTTTACATGCTGTGCGACATCGAGGTGGATGAAGTGCAGGACATGATCAAAGCAAATGACGGCCAGGTCAGTTTAGTTATCTACTCGCAGCCCCCTCTCCTCCTACCCCTTACCCTCCACCGCCCCCGGACTTTGAAGTGCAGGACATGATATAGGCAAACGACGGCCAGGTGAATTTGTTTACTCGCCTCCCCTATACGGCCCCCTCTTACTCCATCCCCAACCCCCAACCCCCTCGGCAACCCCTTTTCCTTCACCCCACCCCCTTCCGCTGACCATCGTTCATAAACCCTCATCTCCTAACTCCTCCAACCTGGCTAATGAATAGATTCTCTCTCGTTTCACCACCCACTCCATCTCTCTCTATCGCTCTCTTTCTTCTCAAATCCCACCCTTTCTGTCCTGATTCCTGCTCCAACACGGTCCTGTCCCTGTACCAACAAATCAACAAAAAAAATCATGAAACAACTGCCATTGGTGGTTAATGAAAAAAAAAAAGTGTGTACCAATAGCTCAAAGTAATATTTCATTTTGCAAGGAAACTGAGTGCACGGAGCGGAACGGGTAGCCAGATAATTCAACAGAAAAGCTCATGAAACAACTGCCATTAGTTCAACGTAAAAAAAACAGTAAATGAATATATGTACAAATACATGTATTTCAAAGATTATTTTCTGTTTGTTTTAGGAAACTGAGTGCACGGAGCGGAACGGGTAGCCAGATAATTCAACAGAAAAGCTCATGAAACAACTGCCATTAGTTCAACGTAAAAAAAACAGTAAATGAATATATGTACAAATACATGTATTTCAAAGATTATTTTCTGTTTGTTTTAGGAAACCGAGTGCAGTGAGCGGAACGGGTGGCTGGAGGCCGGTTACGCAGATCGCGTTCGCACTATCCTCACCACGGTGGTGGAGAAGCAGCTGCAGAAAGTAGACCCAAATTACAAGAGCAAAAAGGGTGATATAATGGTTGCGTTTTGTGGTGGATGTGAGGAAAAAATAACAATAATGCGTGTTTGGAGTGATACAAATGCCCAGGCTGAAGTGATGGGAGGAAAATAAAACACTGCATCGTTATACACATTGTAAATATATTGATTAAAAAAAAACGAATTTTTGATTTAATCAATTTTAACCTCATATTACATATTTTACAATCCTAGAAATCGTCATCGAATCAAAGTGGCATCGCAACTTTGGCGACTCCTCGGGGCCAAAAGTGAAATCCAAAGTGAAACGACAGAAATCGCTGGCCGACCTCCCTGATGTTGCACATGCATCCCCAGCCGCGGCGCCACCGGATATGGACGAAAGCAGCACTTCCGGGTCCGATCTCGATGACCTTGACTTGTCAGCGGAACAAGAGATTCGCACGCGACATGTGCTGGAAAGCACCGAGTTAGGGATAGATGCGGATTCGTTTGATCGAGAGATAGGGGATGGGCAGGAGGAGGGAGGATGGGGAGAAGGGGGTGTGGTTGCTGGGGAAGAGAGGTTAGGGTCGGGTGTTGGTGAAATGAGTAATGGGTGAAATGCATTGCTTTGAATAGGAATGGTCAAGCAGTCCTGGGTTCAATTCAATCATGTTGTGGAAAGACGTTGAACATGATTGTCTGCATGAGTCCTTGGACGAAAAAAAACTATTTCTTTCAGCAATGAGTGTTGTTATTTGTTATACGGTTATCTCTGATGTTAAACCCGAACCTGAGAATAACAAACACCAAACAAGAATAGAAGCTCCAACAAGTTCAAACCCACACTCATGATATTTTTTGGTTCTTACATAACAATGAGTATATTAAGGTTCTGCTTTACTATTTTTCTCTTCGAATTCCTTGGAGCTTCTAAACTATGATATTGATACATCAACAAAAATATGAGATAAATTTGTATATATATTTTTTAATGACCTGGTTTTGCTTATAAAATTTATATATATACTGAAACATGTATTTTAACGTGATGACTTCATGCGTTTGGTTTAACATTATGATATTGCATTTAGTTAATTTGCTATAAAGTGTATTGAAACACAGGTTTTGAGTATAAAAAGATATGCACATTGTCATATGTTACGTAAAGGAGCTCATGGAGCAATTCGCATTCTAAGTTCTAGTCATTAAGTTTGTTACAATAATATGCCCTTCTTTTAATGGACGTAGATTGCTTTAGTCTAGAAAAGTGTTCTGTGTTACCATGATGAATAAATATGAAAACATATTTTGCGTGTTTTTCTCCGTAAATCCGAGGTGGGAAATATTTATCTTGTACCTCTTTCAGTCTGTTTTATTACTTAAGATAGGTGACTCCTAAAGTCAACCGTTCTTTAAATATGATACAACCTTTGATTATATAGAATCTATGAATTTGTTATAAAAAGTATATGCACATGTAGCTTGTTCTCTGTGATCCGCCACAATTTCGACCACAATTACGCCTTTAAATGGAGGTGGACATTAAATCTTTTTCTAAACCACATGTGCCTGTTCTCATAACCAGGTGGATAAGAAAAATGGCAAATTGTGTATTTAAGAAAAATCAATTATACAATGACCATTATATTCAGTATTAACTTATCATAATTCCTCTGTCTCCTAAATGAAATTCATATTTAAAGTGTAAGTAGTTAATGTTTAAAGAAAACTTAGTATTACGATATATGAACTTGTTAATTGAACTGCAAACATTCGTTTCATTTGCAGAATGTATTATGAATAACAAAAAAAAAGATCAATGACAATATTGTGAACAATATCCTCCAGATATTAAAATCAAACTGAATGTGTTAAATCAAGTGATATAATTTCTAAGCGAGTTTATAAATGTTTATTACACAAGATTAGTAAACTGCAATTAATGAAACGACCGTAAAAGAAGATTATACTGTACCGTTCGGAAATATTGGAGAATGCTAGCTTTTGAAACAAACGTCGCCCGGTTGCACATAGAATCTGTCATGACGTGTGTGTTGTTTGTTAAATGTTGTAAAGATACATTTTTCATAAAGTTTAATTTGTATATGAATTATATAAATTCAAATTAAAATTTTTCATCGCACGTTTTGTACAAAAATTGCAACATGGCCATATGAGGACGAGGCAAAATAGGCACTATCCCTTTCCTAAACGGATAGAGTTACCTCAAAAATGCAACTATTCTAAATAGTTTAAACCGTCGGGGAAGGCAGATCTAAGTCTATTGATCCACCTCGATTCAAGTTTAAGACGTAAAGCCTTACCCGTTTCAGATTTTGCTTCCAGATTAATGAAATCCATGACATGTATTTCAAAATCCTGTACACCGTTATGATCGATTCGGTTGAAATGATCATTAATTAGAGTAGTTTTTTCCTCCCTTTTGATCGCTCCAAAGTGTCCTTGGAATCTCTCCATAATAGTACGGCCTGTTTGGCCCACATATTGTTTCAAACATGTTTTACACGTAATAGCATATACCAAATTGCTACTTTTACAGCAAAAATTGCAATGGCCAGACAGGGCCAGACAGGGGTATATTTTACGATTTAACGTGTTAAATAGAGCAAAGCACGAGGTCTTTTGGGGACAACAACAACAAAAACAAATTACAATCGAATGGTTAACACACTCTTCTTCTTAAACATTCACTATATATAAAATTCCACAATATATAATTCAACAATTTCATCGATTTCAACATTTAAATCGTATAGGTGACTGATTATCTGGGAGGACTTGGCACTATATTTACTTTTTCTATTAAAGATTGGATAGAAGTTCAATTACATCCCTGAACCCCTGCTCATCTTCATGTTCACAATCCTCAACACCCTCCTCGGCCGCCTCAAGCGCCGTTCTCCCTGCACTGTCCTTGACCTTCACATCACAATGCGCATGCGCAATCAGCGCTTTCACGGCCTCCAGTCGTCCATTCGACGCCGCCGCATGTAAGGCAGTGCCGACCACCTCGTCCTCGTTGTATTGCGATTGTGTATTGATGATACACGGGTCGTGCTTTAGAAGTAGGTCAATGACCTTGGAATGACCTTCAGCGGCCGCCGCTTGCAATGGCCCACAGCCGCGGTCAAGGCCACGGATGTCATAGTCGGCCCCGCGGTCACGAAGGAGTAAATCGACTGCATCGATATTACCATGTTCAGCTGCTATACTTATGGGCAATCGGAACATGTGTGTGCGATCACTGGGTTTATTCATATTGCGATTTGTGTCTCCTAGCAACACCTCGCATTTCTTCGCAGCGTCTATATCACTGCCGCACGCAGCATGGATAGGCAGCTCTTCACCATAAGCCGACAGCATGACATTGACATCGGCGCCTTTTGCTATTAATGCTTCCACGACCTCGACACTCGCACAGCGACTCGCGTTCCACAAAGCCGTGTATTGGCCATGAGATATTCCTTTATTTATGCCATCGACTATGGCTTGTGATTGCAGTAATTGTAGCACTGTTGCTTTGTCGTTGTCTTTACAAGCGTTGTATAATCTCTCAGACATTATGGAATATATTGTTTTATTTCAAAGTCGGTGGATCTTGTCTGTACTTGAAAAGATTGATACAACTATTCCTTTAACATGTAGATTGTTGTATATATAACTGAGATCCTTCATTTTCATTGTTTAAAACAAAAATGGAATCTATATTGATTTGTTTCTATCCATAACATTTTTGTCGGAGTGTAGATACCTGTTTTCTAAAAGTAAATAATGGTGTAAGTTTTGAGAAAAACTTTATGTATATGAATAAACAGTGAATAAATTGATCAATACAAGCACCAATGAGTATGTTCACCTCTTACGGCAAAACAGGGATTGACATACAATGTACTAGTTGAGGGTGGATCCAAGTGGAAATTATTGAACGGATAGCAAATATATGGTCCCGTCGCATATATCAATCCAGGTGCGTTGGTTGTTTAAGAGTATAATCATACATTCAAAACAACTCCTAACCTGAATATCGATATCAATTTCTTTCGTTTCAAAAGTTCGTTTATTAGTCCGCGTTTCCTCGTTTACGCGTTTCTCGTTTAGGCATTTAGCCGTTTAGGCGTTTGCCGTTTATGCATGTTGTTCTGTGTTCTATGTCGACAGATACAATATCATATGACTATTATAATGCAATCATGCACATTTGCAAAACATTTTCTGTTTCAATTTTTAAGGGTCTCATAATTTAATAAAGAATTTCAATAAACACATCTTTATATCTAAAATGAGATCTGCGAATCATAGTTTCTCTTGTGATATTACCATTGTGCTTTACCAATATATCGATTATTTGTGTCTCGTTTTCCATAATGATTCAATACTTAAATCCAATCCTCATCTGATATATGGAACGCGTTTGTGTTGTATCGTTTAGTTGTTTGAGTTGTCAGGTTAGGACTTGTTTTGACTGTACATTTTGATAACGTTTTATGTATAACTCTTTATAAATGGTTAAAATACATTTCCTTTTTTCTCGCACATTTTCGACGAAGAATTATAATGGCCGAACATGTGTATATTTTCTGATTAAGTAGAGTTTGAACTTATATAAAAAAATACTTGACTTATGTAATTGACAAGCGTGACTTAACATTTCGTAATTGGTCAATTCGCGACTTCATAGTTTTAAAATAAATATTTTAAATCAGTATCACTTTATTCACCTTATTAACGTCAACTTACTGACCTGAGAACGTGTTTAACCCTTAATATCTCCGTTATTGTCTTTGCATTTTTACCAATTTTTCTGCAGCATACTCGGCTTTTAAAACGCGGGCTTTTAAGTTTAAGCATATGAAAAATAATAAAAATGATTTTTCAGGATTTTTGTCTGATTTTGATGCATAGATTACCCTGTTCTCCTGGTTTCTTTTGACATATGTATAATTTTTGCACCAATGTTTGACCAATGTTTGACACAATTTCACAAGGAATTTGACCATTTCTGTCAGGTTTTATCAAAATTAATTGGCTCAAGGGGGTTGTCGACTTACAGGGTCGTCATTGAACACCCAAGAATTAAATTCTTAAAATTTGCAGCAAATGAGCTATGTTCTAACCGGAATAATAGGAGTATAGACGCGCATTGTCAAAATATACATTATAGATTATATTCATTTTGTAAGAAAAACAAATATATTAATGTGATATAGTGTCGGTCAAAGCCTATTTTGGACGTAAGTTTAGTATATGTTAAATTACAAAATGCAACGCCTATTCAATTGAGAATTGTACGTAGACCTATGAAATTTGCACTGATATCAAGAAAAATTCCCTAAATTAACGGACCAAAGAGTTCATTCTTCGTTAGGGAAAACCTAAACACGCGACTTGCTTTTAAAACGCAACAACGATAAAATTAATGTTTTGAGGTTACCATTAGAAAACATTTGATGAAACGATTTTTTTGCTGTTTACAAACCTTATTCTTGTGCTTTATAGTGCAATCGACCATAGAATAATATGATATTTGATAATTATACACACAACCTTGAGGCCTCCGTAGCACAATTATAATGCACCAGGATATAATATATGTACACGCGTGTATGTCTTTATGTATGTTTATAAGTACAATATATTTTATTACATGGTTGAAGCAATATACATGGCAATATCACCCGGTAAATATCACATTTGATATTACCCGGTGGGGCCGCCCCTTTATATTTTCAAATTCCAAACATAAATTACATGTAATAAAAGGAATAAATTCCTCAGGATCCAAACCAAAATGGTTTTTGACCCTCGGGATAGGGAAAAGTAATGCCCGCGCCATTCGGGCTTGGGCATAAATTTTCCCTTCCATCGGGTCAATAACCATTTTGATATGGACCCTTCGGGTATTATTCCTATTTTATTATTTTCCATTTAAAATACGTTTAACATGTATTTGAAAGCATTTTGTAATTATCAGCAAAACATATATGTTAGGCATCAACCCGAAATGCCACACACCGGTTTGAGGAATGATTATTAAAAGGGTCCTTGTTGGAAGTGACAGCAACTGGAGACAATAATACGTTGTCCTTTAAATGCCATATCATATGGTTCCAAAGTTATTTTTGTTATCTTCTTCTATGTTTAGGTACATATGTTGAAAGTGGGTTAATGCCATTTGTAAATTGTTTGGCCTTCAAAAACCTCATTTAAATTATAATAAACACATTATTTGTTATGGTGAATTATTGCGATGACTTTCATTGGTTAAAGGACGCCGTAATTGGGCGAAAACTGTACGATTTGTTTTTGTAGATATACATGTATGATAGCTAGACACTTTTGAAATATTAATAATTTCATCCGACTGACCATGGGATATAAACTATAAAGTCGATCACCTTCCTTTTTTAGAATTGTAATATACCCTATTTATCTTAATTCGTATGGTACGTGTAAATGTGAAGAAATATTTATATGATTGATTTTTAAAATTTGGTACAAAATATCTGAAAATAGAATGGAGTAACCTAGATTTTGTTTTAATTCCATATGGATGTTTTAAATCCTCAAGCTTTCTGAAATGTCAAGGTAAACCACGAGATATAAATCACAATGCATATTTTCTCTATATAAAATAAATGCTTTTGTTATAATTATCGGGTAATTGATGCAAACAATTATTTATTTGGGGGTATATTCCATCCAAAAATAGCATTTCTGAAACCTAGATTTTCAAAATGGTCCATATGGTCGATTCGATGTCAGAAGGAAAATGAAAGGGCGGCCGATATTAAATGATCGAAATATCATGGAATAGTGTTTTTATCAATTAATTTTATTCAAAATGGTCAATTTACGTGAAGCCGATTCATCGAAGCCTTAATAAATTGCCACATAACATGAATATTTGATATAAAATTAATTTTATTAGTCCTCCGCCGCCGCGTTAGCGCGAAGCGGAGGACTATTCAGTACTGTCCGTCCGTCACTGCAAACAAATAATTGAACTATTAAACAAATTCAAGTTTTTTATACGTCCAATGGAATTATAAGACAAATGAACTATGTTCCTCTGTCTGTCCATCTGTCCGTCTGTCGACACCTGGGTGCACTTCTTTGTACGGACAAGTGCTCAACTATCCTTCGATGGATTTTGTTTTCCTTTGGTACATGGAAAGAACATATATTGGAGCTTGGCATAGGCGTATTATTTTGAAAAATCTCAAAAATTGGAATTTTGGCGATTTTTGAAAAATTGTGATTATAGAGACTTAGGCAAATAGAGAAAGACTTTTTTGAGAAAGACGTTGTGAGAAAGACGTTGCGAGACAGATATTATGAAAAAGACGTTGTGAGAAAGACGTTGTGAGAAAGACGTTGTGAGAAAGACGTTCCTTCGACGGATTCTTATTTAATTTCCTATGTTTTTCAATTTTCAACTGCTGTTAAAGTAACGGAGGACTTAATCAGTTTCACTGATCGACTTGTTTTTTTTATATTTTATAGAAATCTTTATCATATTCATATTTTCTGTACAGTAGTCTACAATCATAGTCTTCTCTTTTAGAAAACGATATCCCATAAGAAAAACTACTAGAAAATATTGCTTTCCAGGTCCTCACTGGTCGATTGATGATATTGAACATTTTCTTGTAGTTGCCCTTTATTTTCAAAAACCTCGAGAGGCTGATTAACCATTTTAAATCAACAGTGTAAAACACATGGAATCTTATTTAAAGATGGCATTTAGCTAGCTAGACATATCGTTATTAAATACTCATTGATCAAAAACCATATGGAAGCAAGATATGTTTTGTTTAATGGAAGACGTGTAAAGATGACAAAAAAATATTGATGTGATACCATTCAAATCAATATCAGTTTTTGTCAATATCAATTTCATATTACAATTTGTCTTTTATAAAATTTTATGCATGTATTAGACAGTGTTCTAAAGAAATGATCAGCAATAGATAAACGCATAAATGACGTTTTTTGCCCAGGCCAAGATATTTTATTTATGAATTTGCACTAAAATATGAATCCAATCAGGCTAACCTCCGGTAAGTAGCCAGGCGCAGAACTAGAAAAATAGGGGTGCAAATGGTATTTAATATCAAACCGAATCGGTGCGCTATTTATTTTTGTATAATAAATTGGATGGGGGGGGGGTGTTTAGCACCTTGTCGAGCCCTCTATATCCGCACCGGGTAGCACCACACTACAGATTGATTACAACAAAGCTGAACTCTTAATATGTGTATTTATTGACGATTTTTTCTTTGCTATTTAAACAGTTTTTTTCAGCTTGAAGATTTGAGGAACACATTTCTGATTACTTCTTGATTTTGTAATCATCTACTTGCCAATTGATTGAAAGCGTGTGCAAGTTTTATAATTTATAATCCAGATGTATTCAACATTTATATTTTCGCTAAATATATTCATTTTCCGCTCCAATTAGTTGTCTAAAAAGTAGGAAGCATCTATTGCACAAAATCGATATTTTCTGCCCTTTTTCGGTATTGAAAATTGTTTTATTTTTGTTTTTCAAACAAAAACTCTCATGTGGTGCGCTTTTAGATAAACAAAAATATTCGAGCAAACAGTCCGATAAGCATGAGCACTGCCTTTTCAATGAGTGACTTCAATGCACTCCTATATGAATTATTAATGAACATTTTCAAACATGCGAAGAAGTATTGTATTTCCTTGCTTTGTAACATACGGTTGCTCGTTTCCAATGAATACGCATGAACGATAAACGCTACCCACTCGGCAAAGGTCGCCAAAGCACGTCGCGTTCGGACGTGACGTTGAGAGGACGACCTACTTTGGGCGCGTATGAAAATTTTCCGGACGTCCTTTTACGTCCTCGATTCCGTTAAACGAAATCGAATACGTCCGACTCGGACGCGACGTCGATGCAACGTCTTTTCTACGTCCGCGACAAATAAGGACGTCCGTCTGCTATAAAAGAGAGACACTCAACGATTTACTTTTTTGATTAGCGTCAAAAGCAATGCGCGCCAATTGCTGTGGCAAATACGTATCTTCTCCTTAAATCACAGCAACTATACGAGATGGTCATTTGGTGAAACCTGTAAACAATACATTTTCATTTGTTTGAGTCATAGAACTAAATTTAAATGTAATTCAGGGATTTTAAATGTGAATGAAAGGATATATCCTACCACGTATGTGGGTGTACACAATTTATAATATCATCATGCGACAATGATATCGCCTCTTACGTTTCTTAATGTATCAAATTCACAGCAGTCTAATGATTATGTTTTATCAATAGACCGAATATTAAACAGTTACAAAAAAACCTTCCAAAGATGTCATTCAATAGATAACATTTTTCAAACTTTTTATTATGTACATGTGCGTTTCTGTTATCTAATGATATGTTGAAATGTGAACACTTTGGCGCTAAGTCAAGATGTGTCTAGC